>JAVJIF010033334.1:0-202846 GCA_038442645.1 Agave tequilana | reverse complement strand
AAACCAAACTAAACACATATACTAGGTTTCACGTCTTTGACATCAGTTGTTCAATTTACAGTTATAAATTACCTCTTATTATAGTTTTATTCATGATATTCTTTATTCTTTGTTTTCATATTAGTATAGTGATATATACACACTAATTATATGCACGAGCATCTTTTTCCTCTTTTTGCACACTCATTGGGTCGCTTTCTGATGACCTTAGATTTGCACATTCAGATATTGGATATTTTATTTCATTGATCAGGTGTTCGATGAGACAGTATGCATTGCGAGTAGCCAGAGTTTCTCTCTGTCTACTCTGGTATTCTTATCTTCCTTTTTATTCCTGTTCTTTCTATAGTTTTCTTAATTCATATGTATCAGACTCATTGTTATTCCATTTCTTATTTCATGTATCATCTGTGTGGATATTTATATGAAGCATTGCAGTGATCTTGATTTATCATAGTAGATTTTTATAACTTATTCGGGTTACTTAAGGTTTAGCGCGTATATATGAGGTATTTTCTTGCGTATATACATCGGCGTTTCTCGTTACATCTCCACTCCAGCGTATTTTGGGAAGTAGGGTGTGACATTTTTTTCGATATCAGAGCCTAAGTTTTCGACTTGCGATCTCTCTCTTTTTGCAAGAGGACCTAATTCTTACTGATAATTTGAAACGAGTTATATCACACTACAATAATCATATATTATTCACTATGATATCAAGTCCACTTGAGAATTGCCCGTCCTTCCTTTGGAAATCTATCTCTTAAATCTTTTAATTTTCCTGATTTCAGCTCTTCTTTTAGAGTAATCTGAATTCCATCTTGATTTCTATCCTTCTTTTTGATTCTATTTCCCTGATTTTCTCTCTTAAAACTGGTCGCTCCATGCTGAAGCCGATAGCAGCAATCAGAGTAGCGCAGCGAAAGCGTCGTGGATCCATGATGCAAAGAGAAGCGACGTGGAAGCTTGATATCTTCTCTCTTGATTTTGATTATTTTTATCATTCCCTGCTTTATTGAAATTTCGGGGACGAAATTTTTGTAAGTTGGGTAGGATGTAATATCCCTAGTTTAAAATACTGTATTTTTATTTTTCTAGGTATTTATTAATTTTTGCTATACTTTTATTTTATTAACTTGATTTATGACTTATTATTATTATTAAATATAAAAACTATTTTGGAGAGATTAAATGTTAATTTGGATTGTATATATTATTACTATCATTGTTACTAATTACCATTATTATTATTATTATGATTATTACTAATTATTATTATTAGTTGATACTAATATTATTTCATTATTATTATTATATTAGTAGTTTTATTATTATTGATGTAGTTAGTTGTTATTGTTATTGCTAATCATTATGGTTATGATTATTATTAAGTGTAATATTATTATTGTTGTAGTTATTATTAGTATTATTATTATTGTTGCTAATGTTAATTATAATTATTATTTTAATTATTCTTTTTAGTGAGAGTTGTTGTTACTATTAGTACTATTATTGTAATTATTATTGTTATTATTATTATTGTCTCTCTCTTAACCCATTACCCATTACCCTATAACCTTTATCCATAAGTCCAAGATCTAAACCCATTAGCATAAACCCAATTCCCGAACCCATTATCTAAACCTAAAACTGAAAACCCTCAACCCACTATATCTCCTATATATAATCTCTTATTTAACACTAGTCATAACCCTAATCCTTCCTTCGCATCCCATCTAAATGCCCTGCCTTCATCCATCTCCTTCAACCTCCTCTGTGAGTTCCCCAGCTCCCTCTCAGCCTGCACCATGCCCTCATGGCCACATCTTCATCTCCTCTGTGGGCGGCTCCATGCCGCACCCACCACCCACCGAGCCCTTGCCTCCCCACTGGCCGATCTCCCATGGCCGACATACCTCTACCCCTGTAGACCCCCATGACCCCGCATCTCCAGCGAGCTCCTCCCCATGCTCAGCCAAGCACCAACGCCAGCCTCTCCCTCATCACAACTGAGCTCTACCCCGCCTCCTCCACTGTAAGCAGATCCTCCCTGCGCAGCGCCTTCTCCTTTCTCTGCAAAACTCTTGGTCGTATCTCTCCCCTCCTTAGCCATCTTCCTCATCGGTAGCTCCCACCTCCATCATCACACCAGGCCACTCACACTCTTATCTCTCCTTCTCCCACCAAACTGTCAGAGCTTCATCTCCAAACCACCATAGCCAGGTCGGGCTCCCACACTCCTCCTCTCCTCGTTCTCCTTCTCGCGGTGCCACCGGTGAGCGTGAGCAAACCTCCTTTCCTCTCCGGCAAACCCTGTTGCCTCCGCAGTCTCCACCTTGCCGCCGAGATCCACCCGCGCTACTCCTCGTGGCCGAGCCCTCCCCTGTGTGAGTGGTTCTCTCTCTTCTTATCTCTAAGTTAGTGTGTGTTTTGATTTTCCCCTGCATGTGCTTTTCTCTATGCGTGTTATGATTAGGTATTTATGTGTGTATGTAATGCATATATGTTTGTGCATTATGTAATTGTGTGTGTTAGTTAAGTGTGTGCGTGCGTGTGTGTGTTTTAGTGTGTGTGTGTGTATTTAAGTTTGAGTGTGCGCACATGTGTGTAGAGTGCATGTGCATGTGAGGGTGTGTAAGCATGTATTTATGTTTACGTGTGCATGTGTGGTGGCATGTTGCAACGATTTGGATCTGATCATGCGATTCGAACCAGTAACAGAAGACTCGGACCCGATCCGGATTCATGCTCAGAGAGTGCCGATACGCAGCCAATTCGAAAACTGACATGCGAGATGATTCAGAGATCCATATAGGTACGTGCGTGCAGACCAGACGACGATTCAGACCCGAAACCGCTTCATTTCATGTGAGTGTTTAGTTTGTATTATTATTTATGGTTGTTGATAAATGTTTCTTGCATTGGTCAATATTAGTTTGTAAGTTCTATTTTATCATTTCATGTGAGCGTGCAGTTGTGTTCGACATTATTCTATTATTGTTAGTTTGGCTAATTTTCAGAGTTTAGCAATAGTTACGGTGTTTTGATTTAGAGTCTGGTTCTGATGATTTAATACTTTCATCAGAGTATTATCCTGTAAGAGATGATTTAGATATATTCTAGGTGATTAATCAGAAGTGCACTGGACATTAGAATGTTTATGGATTCATATTTCACCATTGAGTTATTTGAGTTATATCATTTCAAGTGTAACGGTTTACCATTTCGGATTCAGATCTAGTTGTGAGGGATCTTAGACTGTGATTGGATTGATTTTTAGATTGGCCTAATTCATGTTTGTGGATAAATAATATATTTATTTGAGATTTTGTCAGACATTTATTTGGTGATTATTTAGTCGTGAACTCATTTGGATATTGAGGACAGATTAAAACATGAGGTTACTTTATTAAAGAGACCGATCTTTTTGATGCTTGGACTTATATTGAGACTTAGTGAGAGTTGGAGTTGACTTGAGATCTACATTCCTTACAGAGGATTTTGAATAGTGTTCAGATAAGATTGATGTAGTTGGAGTCATAATTGCGAGTATTTTAGGATTTAATTACTGATCATATTGTTTGAGTATAGATGAGTTTGTTGGTGTTAATTTTCAGAAGTGAACTAATTTAGATTACATGTTATTTGAGGATGTTCCACATTTTATTATGATTTTAGTATCTATTGATATAGTTTGATATTGAGAATATTCAGTAGACTTCACTTCATGATTGATTCTTGATTAATTCAGTTATAGAGATAGAGTTATTGTGAGAGTGCTTTCCTTGATATCAGTGATTATACATTTTTAGAGTTTTATATTTGTTATCAATTAATTATCATCAGTTATCAATTATCAGAGATCAGTGACATAATTGTGATTAGCGACTCTATATCTCTAGTATATTACGACAAATGTAATTTACTAGTTGTTTGTTATCAGTTGTCAGATATCAGCTAGTATTGACATTGGCAGTTGTTGGAGATATCAGTTACTCTTAATAATAATTATTCATATTATTGCTTATTAATAAAAGATATCATAACTCAGAGAAAAGGGGTAATTGCCTGATAATGCATATCGTGTATTTTGGAAGGAATTATTATGGTATGCAGAGTTGTCGGTTCCACCATGGCGAATCAAGGTAGTACTGGCTACCTAGTTTATTTAGTTGTTAGTTGTCAGGTTATGTCCGAATTACGGCACCATACTAGTTGTCTTTTGCGTGGGGCTGTGGTCTCTGTTATTAGATCCTTGCAGCTTGTCCTAGTTCAGTACCAGGGGTGTTAGACTGTTGTACCGGGCATGCAAAGTACCCTTCCAAAACACATGCACTACATTAGCAGGCAGTTACAACAATGATACATTGTTTGATATGTGAAAAATGGTTATAGTATGGGACGCAGCTAAATACCACATTAGTTAGGTTAATAATAATAAAACAGACTAGAGACATATACTAGGTTTCACATCTTTGATGTCAGTTGTTCATTTTACAGTTATGAGTTACCTCTTATTTACAATTTTATTCATGACATTCTTTATCTGTGTTTTCATATTAGTACACCTTTCCCCTCTTTTTACACACTCATTTGGTCGCTTTCTGATGACCGTGGATTTGCACATCTAAATATTGGATGTTTTATTTCATTGATTAGGTGTTCGATGAGACCGTATGCATTGCGAGGAGCCAGAGTTTCTCTCTACCTATTCTAGTATTCTTGTCTTCCTTTTTATTCCTATTCTTTATGTAGTTTCCTTGATTCCATATATATATCAGACTCATTGTTATTCCATTTCTTATTTCATGTACATCTTATGTGGACATTTATAGTAGCATTGCAGTGATCTTGTTTTATCACAGTAGATTTTTATGCTTGGTTACTTAAGGCTTAGCGCGTATATGTGAGGCATTTTTCTTATGTATATGCGTCGCCAACTCTCGTCGTATCTCTGATCTAGCGTATTTTGAAAAGCGGAGCGTGACACAAGGTCACAAAACTTTAAGGAGTTTATTTATTTTGACAACCATTAGGTGTGACTAATTATACTTCCTAAGGCATAATTAACCAGCTTAATTAGTGGCCAAGTGTTTGTAATAATAATAATTTTTTTAATTTTTCATGGTATTTTTAAGTCTTTGTTTTCATCCCAAAAATGTATAAGTGTGGAGTTGAATGAGTTAAAATCTGCACACAGAAAATATAGAATTTCAGAATTTTAGAATAGAATGTGCAAGTATTCAATACTACCGCAATGGCAAGTGGCTATGCGGGTCGTGATCCATAAGGAGGGACTAGCGATGGAAGCTTTTTTAATAAGTTCTCTTTTAAGTTACAAAGTATGGTTAAAGATCTTCTTTTAGTTCTTTACAAGAAAAGGAAAAATAAAATTAAGTCAAGTTAGGAAGAAAGTGGTAGATTGAGAAGGTGGAGAAAATAGAAAATGGATATATACAAAGAAATTGAAAAAAGTGATAAAAGAGTTGGGTGTTGATGGTGTTGGTGATCTAAACTAAAGAATTAAAAGAAAGAAAAACTAAAACCTAAAAACCTACTTACCTCTTCGGCGCCTGCTTGCCTTTGACCCTAGTGACGATGTACCTTTGTTTGAAGGCGAGCGAAGTATGACAAATAGGATCTTTCCCATTCCCGAGTTACACTATAAAATGAAGGGGCAAGCTATACTACCATAGAAATAGATATCCATCATCATAAGCCATCAACGACACTTGCAAGGGCAAGGCAACTTCGAGGCTATCAGATTCATTTGGATCCACAAACACAGAAGAGGGAAGCAAACGAAAACAAGAATAGAAAAGAAAAGAAAACTTGAATTCGATTTAAATAACAATGAAAGAAAAGATCACTTACACCAGTGTCACCCTCAGTATAAGCTTGTTCTCATTCCTCCATGAAAGTCTCCTCTCCTCTCAGTTACATAAAGAAAATGAAAATTACATAAAAGAAAACTAAAAACCTAAGTTAAAAACTATAGTATAGCCTAAATTCTACTCTCTGCTTGGTTGTTCTTCCTTTTGCCTTTGAGGTTGCAGGTATTTTATAGGAGAAATGCAGAGGTTAGAGGAGTATGAATATAGGGGAAGCTAGATATTTCTGAACTTAAATCCTCCTCTTATCTCCTAACTTGATTTGATGTGGATATTCAGTTCTGATCTGCAGCTTGTTGGCGTATTGATTGCTGAATATAACTTATCAAATGATAGAAGTAGAAATAGTGATCAACTTAATAGTTGTATCCCTTTAAGTCGTCTTTCTAGATCATCTTGAATCATTAGATTTAAATTTTGGTAGTGAAAGTTATGATTCAAATACTAAAATGTATCCAGTCAGAATCTGAGTCAAATTTGTTTCATCTCATCCGTTGATCTTCTCTCTATCCATTTATCCCTTTGGATTTGGACTCTGTATTTGACGTTATTCTCAGTTGATCTTTAGATTTAATCACTTGATTCACCAAAAACTGAATTTAACCAATTGGATTTGGAATCATCCTCCTCTAACCAAATAGATCTAGCTAAATCTGAATTTAACTTATATTATTTGATTTTATCCTCTTTCTCCCCATGATTATCTTCTGCAAAATAGATATTTAAGACATGAAATTTAGCAGATTTATTATATGATAAATATAGAAATGTAATAAAGAATAATGCAATAAATGTGTGCAATCAGGAGTGCATATTTTCTAAGGTAAAAATGTAAGATCAAATTATCTTTCCAATTTTTTTTCTTATTCTATAATTTTAAACAAGAACCATTATTTTTGACTATGTTTAAGAAGTCAGTATTTTTTATTTTCCTAATTCCGAAGATCAACTTAATTTACTTAAAAATATATTAAAACTTTTACCCTTATTTCAAAAAGTTTTGTAAAAAAAGGAAAAAATTCTAGAAAATTGTCCTATAAAGAAGTGAAAAAGGAAGAAAAATGTAGAAAATAACCTAAAAAGAGAAAAACCAGAAAATAACCTAAAATATAAAAAAGGCTAAAAATGAAAAAGCAATAAAGAGAAAATTCTATGTTAGTACCCTCCCCATACATATCTCATGCATTGTCCCCAATGTATGACATGAATGCAAAAATGTATGAAATGGCTAAAGGTAATGTATCACCTCTGACGACGACTCGGTCCGGTCGAAGTGCTCGAACCGGCGTGAACGTCAAAAACTCTCCTCTATTCGCTCCAGTCGGGTGGTCTGTTCTTCCATCTGTTTCCTCAGGCGAATCTTCCCCCTAAAGATCTTCTTCATGCCTTTCTATATGGATGACATGAAGGTGTGGGTCTTAGTGGAAGGTGGTTGTCGCCAAAAGTCAGGCTTGTCCTCCTCCTCCATCTGTTTTTCTGACGAGCTCTCAGCAGGATCATCCTCAGGGAGGATTGTGGGAGTCTAAATAGAGTGCATATAACTATTATACGCGCTGGTTATTTAGGGATACAAAGACTCGATCATACCCTAAAAATTCCTAGTCCGGCAGAAAGTTTCTGCACATACGAGTCACGAGAATCGCTATAGAGTATTTGACAGCCCTAGTGCACTGGGAATTTGCAATGAGCTGTTGCAAGATGACAGTGTTCAAACAGACTGTGTATTACCTAGTGATGAGACTATGTATGACAACATGTCTGTTGAATGATCTGGTATGGTCAAGGTCTAAAATATTACGTTGGATCCATCGACCAACGCAATGAACATTTCAGAATGTTGTACTCGCCTTAAAACCATGACCTAACTTAGTACATCGCACACCCATCAACGACATGTAATCACTCAATGAAAGTGGTGCAACATGCATAGGAGAGATGAGGATTTGTGTGACTTCCTCTATAGTCGCAGGTATGACTAAGAGGTCCCAGTGCTCTAAATGTACTAGAAATTGGTTATGATTTAAATCTATGGTGGTAGTGTTTATACCCAAGTAGAATTTTTTCATAAAGTCGGGGTAATAGAAAGCATCAACATTGTTATTGTTATGCACTAGTTGATTGCTAGAAATTAGAGAATTACCGTGTAGCTTAGGGCTAACAGGTCGTGTCCACGAAGAGAGTTGCGATGCAAGCTTTTCGGTATTTTGAAAAAAATAAGTTTTAGTGTTTATGGTTTTTAAATGAAAAAGAAGATGGAGTGTGAAGAAATGATTTAAAGAAAATTTGAAGATTAGAATAGGTTTTGAAAAAAGTGATTTTTTAAGAAGCTTGAAAATGTGTTTGTTTGTATTTAATAAAGAGAGATCCGGCTTACTATTCTATTATTCAACCACGTGTTGTTCTTTTGAAAGTTAAAATGTCTCAATGAGATCAAAGACAAAGATTTTAGTTTTGTAAAAAGAGATCAAGTAAAACACATAAGATAGTTTTAAGAAATCGAATTTTAGTTTTGAAATCTTTCTTTAAGTTGAATGTTAAACCATCAAAGCAATAAAACAAGTATGAAAAAAAATAAGTTCTTTTTAAGATCAACTTCAAAAATTAGTTCAAAGTTCAATCCCATCCTTATGTGCCTTCAAGAACACTCACCAATATGCAAGGCTGAATCTAGGCATTCATATGATTCATTGGGTTTTTTTTTATAGAAATCAATCAAGAAGAAAACTCATAAAAGAAGGAGAATAGTGAGCCAAGAAAATAGATTTAGCTACTCATAACGAAGAAAGAATAAACAATGGAATGAATTAAAAACATAGACATACCAGTAAGATTGAGTTGAGTCATGCAAGGTGAATCTCCTTTGATTGTCACTTCAACGGTCAATTACACACTCTTTTCCTCTCTCTCACTTGTTACTGAACTGAAATAAAAATGAGATACAAATTCTCATAAACAATTTAACAATAATCCTAAATGCTAAAATAAAGTAAGAAATTAATTCTAGTCTTCCCTCCTCTGCCTCTGATCTGTGGAGTATTTATAGGAAAGAAATAGATAGAAAGATGAGTGGAGAGATAGGGAGAGCTGGCTATTTCTAAATTTAAATCTTTTCCTTACCTTCAAACTTAATTTGATGTGAAAATTCAATTCTGATCTGCAGCTTGTTGTTGTGTTGATTGCTGAATATAACTTATCAAATGATAGAATAAGAAATAGTGATCAACGTAAGAGTTGTAGCCCTTTATGTCTTCTTTCTGATCATCTTGAATCATCAAATTTGATTTTCGGGAGGGAAACTTATGATTAAAATAATAAAATCTATCTAGTCTGAATCTGAATCTAAATTGCTTCATCTCATCTGTTGATCTTCTTTCTATCCATTTACCCTTTGAATTTTGAATTTCAGCTTTAGGTTTGACGATCTATCTCGTAGATTTGACGATCTATCTCTTTATCCTCAATGAAATTGATAGGGTCTTATTCTAATCTATTTTTTCTTTAAATTTGGATGATATTATCTCATCTGATATACCCGCTCTTCAGATAAGATGGCCTTTAAAACCTCTAGATTAGAATCGATCCACTTTCTTTTGAAGTTTTGGATTTAATTTGGATAAATTGTCAATCTCTCCTTTTTCTTCATTAATTACACTGCATGCTATTAAACATGAAAATACATTAAATAACAGAGATTTATTCAAATATAAATGCAGAAATGTGGCACATATGTTATGAAAGTATGTAATGCACGTGTACAATCACACCCCCACACAATCTTTGACTCGTCCTCGAGCAAATAAAAAAATGAAACCAAAGTAGCCTAACTCACTTTCATGGGAATCACGGTTGTACTTAGCACATGCAACAAGCCGTTAAACCTTTAGGTTACCCCGAGAGAACGAGTTTTGTCTCGTGAAGATTTTCAGTGGATTGCACCCACAAAATCTATAAATAAAGGAAAAAGTTTTAGTATTTTTGAAAATTATTTTGAAAAGCAGAGAAAATATTTGAAGTATTATTGTAAGAGTTAAAGTAATTTATAAGTTATAAGAAAACATAATTTTTCATTCTTAAACTTAGTCTCTATTAAAAAACTTGTTATCAATCAAGGTAAGGGGTTAAACTTGTATTTCTCATCTGATCTATTCCTTTACTCTAAATCATATGCACCTTCATGACCGAGAATATTTTGACTAGAGAATCTTTAACTATAACTCTTAAGCCTTATTTTCTTTTTTTATATATTTGGTGATATTATTTCTTAGTTCTATTAGGCTTTCTAATCTGCTCATGTAACGAGCTTTTAATCGGTGACACCCAACCAGACGGTCTTAAGGCACGGGTGAGAAAACACCTCAAGGACATAAGGACTCGAGCAAATATGAACTAAGGATTTTATTTATAAGATGGATCACTTTCAGGCGTGAATACTTATGCTTTATGAGGCACAAATACCCAACTTAATCAGAGGATTTATATATATATATATATATATATATATATATATATATTTCTTTTTTTATAAGACATAAGAATCTTTGTTTTTGAACCCTAAGTGCGTAAGTGTATAAAGTGTGCATATTTCATCACGATAAAGATCAAGGCTAAATTACTTTTTCAAGTTTTCTTCCTAGCCCTAGAAATCAAACAAATAATCTTATTTTGACCAAATATAAGTAATCATAATTATGATTCTCTTATTCCTTAAAATTGACTTAATTTCTTACAAAAAATATATCAAAATATTGTTCTTTTTCCAAAAAGTTTTTATATCTTTTTTTACTTATATTAGTCATGTTAGATTGTTAGAACCCTTCTCACACTTATCTCATGCATTATTCTCAATGTATGACTGTAATGCATGAATACATGAAATAAAGTGTAAAAAGAGGTGCAAAAAAAGTAATAATAATAATATACAAAAATATGTACAATATCATATTCTCCCACAACTAGATCTTTCTAGGTCTTATCCCTCCAGCTCTTTTCTCATCATTCAATGGATTCTCTTTATAGGACACAGTGAGGAGGTCAATCTTTTCATCATTTTTATCTCTCTTCCTTCCTAGCTTTCCTTCCTTGAGCTCTTCTTACTCATATTTCTACATCTATTTTTCAAAAATTGATTACCATCACACTTCTTAATTGGAACTTCCTCACTATGAATGCTTAGGAATTCTAGTCAGTTCTATACATCTTCTCAAAACTAAGATCAATGCTTTCCTCTGGAGGTGTGTAATTAACCAAAAAATCTCTAATCGGTTCATCAAAACACATGAGTTCTTTAAAGAGGTTTTCAAAGGTTAGGTTAATCAGATGATTATATTCTCATGTGATATTTCATTGGTTGGATCATCAAAAGTGAAGACACTCAAATCAAATTTTTTTTTTAAAGAAGACTCTAAAATTAGGATCTCCAACATATGCCTTCTTATTAATATAATCACACTCATCCTTAAATAATTTATCAAGAAATAGAGACTCATTCTCTATACCTTCACTTTCTTCTTCACAATTGTTCTCAATGAAGTTTACCTCAAACATTTGGCCTTTTATCTTACGAGATTGTTTTTCTAAGTTGAAGACATTGACTTCTCTAATTATGTCTCCAAAGGTTAACCTCATGGACCCATTCCTATAGTTGAAAATGGCATTGGTAGTAGTAAGGAATGGGCGCCCTAGGATAATTGGAGTTTAAGCCCTAGGATTGGACACAGGTTGTGTCTCAAGAACTATTAAATCAGTAGGGTAGATAAACTCTCCAACCCGAATAAGAACATTATTAATTTCTCCCTTGGGAACTTTCACTGACCAGTCAGCCAGTTGGATGGTGACTCGGGTTGGATAAGATCGTCCAATCTGAGTTGTTGATCAACTGAGAAAGGAAGCAAGTTGATACTTGCTCCCAAGTCACGAAGTGCACGACTAATCTCGGTTTATGCTATAGTGCAGGCAATGGTGGGACAACCTGGAGCCTTGTACTTGACAGGGATAGGACCCAACAGTAGCTCAGTAATATTAGTGGCTAGAAAGACTTTCTTGGGCACATTAGTCTTTCTTTTCTTAGTGCACATATCCTTAAGAAATTTTACATAAGATGGGACTTGTTGGATGGCATCAAGAAGTGGCACATTTATCTTCAATTAATTGAAGATCTCAATTATCTTATCCATGTATGGATTCTGCTTGTTGTTCTTTAGCCTATTTGGGAATGGTACTATAGGCTTGTGCACTTGACTAGCTGACTTGTCTTTTTCAGACTCGTCAGATTAGGATGGATTGAAACTAAATGAAGTGGATGCTTGTGTGTGCTGAATGGGATTGGGTGGTATAGACACTTGATTATCAACTTTCTTTCCTGATCTCAATGTATGAATAACATTGCATTGATTAAACTGTTGATCCTCAGCCTGATGAACTTGACTAGAATTCCTAGGGATTGTTACTGGTTCACTAGGTAACATACTCTTGGGTCTCTCACTTTGTGTATTAGCTAGTTGACTTATTTGAATCTCTAACCTTGTTATGGCTTGTGCGTTGTTGTTCTACAATGTTTGTATGAGGGACTCTTGGTTCCTCATATGCCTTTCCATACTCTTCTTTTCTTAAGTGGAGGACTTTGGAAGGAAGATTGTGGAGCATAGTTAAGAAAGTTTTGTTGATAATTAGATTGATGATGGATGAATTGTGATAGTAGTTGGGGTTGATAATAGGAAGAATTTTGATTATGATTGGGATGTTGGAAATGGTTTGACCTTGAGTGGTCATTGTTGTTTTGGCTCCATGAGAAATTTGGGTGATTTGTCCAGCAAGGATTGTACGTTTGAGCGTAAGGATCATTTTGGGGCCTTGAAAAAGCCGTATTCATGAGATTGGGATACATTTGTTGAGCATTGAAAATAGGATACTCCTTAAACACATGAATGATCGCTTGATAGTAAGTACAACCCGGAGTTGAAAATTGGTTTGGGCTGACTTGGTTGACTGGAACTGGCTTCTTTGTTTCTAGAGCTTCCATTCTTTTCATTAGGCAGGAAATTTTAGCCTCAGCAGCTATGGATGTTCTATTGAATGGAGGCCTCCTTTTGAATAGATAGGATTTGTGTTCCCATACTTTTCGGGGGTAGGTTCCCATTAGAGGGTTTTTTTGGCTAGGTCCTCAAATAAATGTCACCCTTAGTTTTCATCCTTTTTCAAGAATCCCCCTTAGCATATGGTTTCTAAGAGGGTTTTGTTCTGATAGTCTAAACCGTCAAAGATAATTTGGCATTGTCGCCACTTCTCTATGCCATGATGAGGACACTGGATAAGGAGGTCTTTAAAGCGTTCAAAATACCTCCAAAATAATTCACTAGGTTCTTACTTGAACTGCATGATGTTCTTCCTAATGAGAATGGTCTTGTGAATTGGATATAATTTCTTTAAGAAGACCTTGACGAAATTATCTCATGATGTTGTGGAACCGACTGCTAAGCTGTATAGCCATCTTTGGCTAAGTCCTTAAGTGCAAATAAGACAAACTCAACCTAATAGCATCGTCTACAAGATGAGAGATTTTCATCATTAAGCATACTTTCTTATATTCTCTTATGAAGAAATACACATCTTCAGACTCTAAGCCATGAAATTTAGGGAGTGTGTTGATGAACTGATGTTTAAGCTCAAAATTATTATCACCAATCGATGGAAGTTGGATGCAAGATGGAAGTGAGGTTCTCATGGTATAGAACCTATCCTGCAAAGATATTGGTTGAGCCATAACCAGATTTGGTTTTGGTTCTTGATTGCACACATTTATTGCATTATTTTTTATTACATATCCACATTTATCATGTAATAAATATGCATAATTCCTTGTCTTAAATGTCTATTTTGCAGAAGATAATCATGAGGAGAAAAAGGATAAAATCAAATAAATATCAATTAAATTCAGATTTAACTAGATCTATTTAGTTAGAGAAGGATGATCCCAAATCCAGTTGGTTAAATTCAGTTTTTGGTGAATCAAGTGGTTAAAGCTAAAGATCAATCGAGTATAACATCAAATACAGAGTCCAAATCTAAAGGGATAAATGGATAGAGAAAAGATCAACGGATGAGATGAAGTAATTTTGACTCGGATTCTGGCTGGATACATTTTAGTATTTGAATCATAACTTTCGCTACCAAAACTCAAATCTGATGATTCAAGATGATCTAGAAAGTGGACTTAAAGGGTTACAACTCTTACGTTGATCACTATTTCTAGTTCTGTCATTTGGTAAGTTATATTTAGCAATCAAATACGCCAAAAAGCTGTAGATCAGAACTGAATATCCATATCAAATCAAATTTGGAGATAAGAAAAGGATTCAAATTCAGAAATAGCCAGTTTCTCTTATCTTCACTCCTCTACCCTCTGCATTTCTCCTATAAATACCTACAATCTCAAAGGCAAAAAAGGGAGCGAAGACTAGGATTAAATTTCTTGTTCATTTTTAGGGTTTTAGGAGTATTGTTAGATAGCTCAGAGAAGTTGTATCTCCTCTTTATTTTTCAGTTTAGACCAGCAAAGAGAGAAGAGTGAAATTGAGTGTGTAATTCATCTTTGAAGTGACAATCAAAGGAGCTTCTACTCGCTTATTCAACTCGACTCAAAATTCGGTATGTTTATGTTTGATTTTCATTCTCTTTGTTTGTTTTTCTTTCATCATGAGTAGCTAAATCATTTTCTGGGCTCACTAATTAATCTCTTCTACTTTCTCTCTCCTGATGGATTTTTATGAAAGCACTCTCTTGAATCATAATAATGCCTAAAGTTAAACTTTGTTCTTGAAATCTCATGAGGATGCTCTTCTTTTAAACTTGGAATTTCAAAGCACAAATATTTTCAAATTGTTTTTATTCCATACTTGCTTCTTCACGCTTGATGGTTTAACATTCTATTTTTTATGTTGTGTTAAGAAAGACCTTAAGATTTAATCCGAAATCATCTTATTTGTTTTACTTGAACATTAAAAGAAACTAAGGTTTTTGCCTATGATAAAAGTGATGCACCAAAAATGTTCTTGAGATAAGTAAGTAATTGAGTAGAAAATTAGTGAGCTCAGATCTTTTCCTATATTAAAAACAACCAAACAATCTTCAAAGATCACTTTTTTCAAAGCCTTCTCTAAGTTTTAACCATTCTTTGTAACTTAAAAAAGTACTTGCTAAAAAAGCTTCCATCGCTAGTCTCTCCTTGTGGATCACGACCCGCATAGCCACTTGCTATTGGGGTAGTATTGAGAACTTACACTCTTTATTCTAAGTTCTGAAATTCTGTATTCTTGTGTGCAGTTTAAAACTCAATCAAATTTTGGCGCCGTTGCCGGGGAGGGACGGTAAGTTATTCTCTTTTTAGATTTACATTTTTGGTTAACTTTCTTCTTTGTTTTTGGTGTACAGATTTAACAACAAGAAATTTTTGCTACAGTGGACATATAAGTGACCCTGGACTCTGCTCTAGAATGCAGAGCCCAGAAGCCCTCAGATTTGCTACATTCCTGTGGCAATCTGAGTGAATTACTAACCTGTATTTTCTGCAGGTTGGCTGTATTGTAAAGTTTATTATCTGTAGCTATCTATTTTCTTATTTGTCTCAACCTCAACAGTAAAATGATGTTTATTAAATGCAAAAAATGGTTTAGACTTTGCATTTAGGCACGTGTCTAATTCGTTTACATTTTACATTACTGTTGAAGAGTGCTGGAGCAAAATGTACGTTTGCATGGCATATAGTTTAGGAAATATTCTTGAGTGATTATTTGCTTGTTGAATGTTACTTTTCTTTATCCTGCACAATTTGCACAATCAATCTTAAGGGCTTGTCCTATAAACAAGATAAGGTGGGGAAGTCATTACCTTCCTTTAGCCCTCGAACAATCTCCTCACTTAGTAACCTAAGTCTAACTAAAACTGAGTAGACGTTGGCCCTAGGGACATCTCAGACTCAATTAGGAGATTATCTTAAGGGGGAAGGTGTTAGAATTTGACTCCTACCAAATCAGTGTCTAAGGCAAGGGATTGAGGGGCGAAACCCCGAAGGCTGGTGGTTTGGTTTAATTAGGCCAGTCGTTTTTGCGCGGATACCTCTCACCAATCATGTCCTGACCTGGCTGATTAGCTTGTGGTCAAAGTCTGCATTATACCTCCCGTGGACAGTCTAACCAGTTAGGAGTTGTTTAGGTCAAAGGTCTGCCTTAACTTAGTTTAGAATTTTTTCTTTTTTTTATTTGTTTGCTTATTTGTTTGTTTTTCTTTGTTTGTGTTTGACATTTCATGTGTGATATGGCTTATAACAATAATTTTTTCAATTTTAATGGTAATCCATATTATACCCCGACCTTTTTTTCGGATTTACCAACCCGACATATCATAACTTTAACCAACCTAGTGTGCCAGATTGGTCTTATCTGAATCATTACATGCCCCAGTCCCAATGCTATGAACAAGACTGGAATAATCATCACTACTATTCACAGAGTCAATGAGAAAACAACTCCTCTGAGTCATATTGTCAACTATCCTACAAACATCCAGCTTCATATGCTCCTTCTCCCGAACAAAAATTAGAAGAATTAATTGACTGGGAAAAGAGGATGGAAGCCTTAGATGAGCTTGAGCGACGAAGTCAAATTTTAGAAGACTCAAAATCCCGTCAAAATTTTCAAGTCACAGATCCTTTCTCTATTTTTCAAGGAGAACATGCCAACTTAGAAAAGAGTATGGAAACCATGATTCATTACCAAAATGATCCACTCTATATGATAGAAGCAAGAATTAGTAGATTGGAGAACATGTGTAGGGATAAAGAAACTCTCCCTATACAATTTTTGACTATTCCCAACACTTCTAACCATATTGATGAAAACCAAGAATCATGATATCTTGAAGACTTTGACCAAGATTCAGTTTCACCACAAAGTCTTGAACTTGACCAATATCAACCCATTGACGAATTGACAAGTTTTCATTTTAATGAAATTGAACTTGATCATGAATGTGAACCCGATCCCCAACTTTGTGATTCAGTTTTCATCTTCGAATCTATGTTGACTTCGGTATTCTTACCCAATTTGGACCAATTTTCTGAGCCAACGTTTATTCCCGTACCCATAGATTTAGAAACTGAATCACCAATTTTGGATAGTCACATTCCATTGATGGAAAAAGAATGTGAATATCAATTCTTGGACTTGGTCTCAACGCTTGAACTAAAACTAACTCTCAAACCCAAAGTTTATTTTCCCGAGTTAGTATTGGTTCCTGAACCTATCATTCTTGAGTCCAAGTCAACCATTCTACCAAATTACATTCTTTTGTTGGATATAGGTATAGACCATGATGACTCTGTGATGATTTTTCAGGACTGGTCATGTGAAGGGAGTAAGTTTCACGATAAGATCTTTCATGATCCTATTCATATTGGGGACTGCAAATATGTAAATAGAAAAGAGGTCAATAAAGGTGGATTCCGTGAACCACCATATTATCTTGATTGGGTAGCAACGATTGACCCAGTCAGACTACCACTGGAACCACCACCTTAAAATAATATTTTTCATCCCTTTCTTCTTTTTCATGCATCTATGCATTAATTCATACATTGAGGATAATGCATGAGATAGGTGTGGGGGAGGGTCTAACATAACTTAGGTTTTCCTTTTATTAAAAAAAAGGAAAAAAATTAACATTTTCTTTACTTTTAAAAACTTTTTGAAAATAGAAATAATATTTTGACATATTTTTTTGTAAGAAATTAAGTCAATTTTTAAGGAATAGGAAAATCAAAATTAGGATTTCTTATACTTGGTCAAAATAAAATTATTTGTTTGATTTTTAGAGTTAGGAAGATAATTGTCAAATTAATTTAGTCTTGATCTTTGCCTTGATGAAATATGCGCACTTTATACACTTACACACTTAGGGTTCAAAAATAAAGATTCTTATGCATTATATAAAAAATATATATATGTATATCTATGAAAAATAAACAAAATCTAATTATTGATTAGCTAGGTGCTTTGGCTTAAGCAAGCCTTGGTATTTATGCAAAAGATGATTAGATAAGTATGAAAAAAAAGAAATATATATATACATATATATCTATAAAAAATCCTCTGATTAAGTTGGGTATTTGTGCCTCATAAAGCATAAGTATTTATGCCTAAAAGCGGTTCATATAATAAAATTCTTAGTTTTGTGGCCTTGTTTGCTCGACTCCTTAAGTCCTTGGGGTGTCTTCTCACCCGGTGCCCTAAGACTATTTGGTTTGGGAGTCACTGATTAAAGGCTCGTTACATGGGCAGATTAGAAAGCCTAATAAAACTAAGAAATAATACCACCAAAAATAAAATAAAAAAATATTTATATATATATATATATAAATAAATAAGGCATAAGAGTTAGAGTTAAAAAACCCTTAGTCAAAACTTCATGGTCACGAAGGTGTATATGACTTAGGGTAAAGTAATAGACTAGATGAGAAGTACAATTTGACTCCTTACTTTGATTGATAATAAATTTTTGAATAGAGACTAAGTTTAGGAATGAAAAATTTGATTTTCCTATAACTTATATATTACTTAATTCTTACAATAATATTTTAAATATTTTTTCTTTCAAAATGTGTTTTCAAAATACTAATATTTTCTCTTTCTTTATGGATTTTGTGGGTGCAATCCACTGAAAACCCTCACGAGACAAAACTCGTCCTCTAGGGGAAACCTAGAGGTTTAACGGCTTGTTGTACAAGCTCAGTGCACTCGCGTGACCTGCGAAAGTGGTCTAATAATCTTTGATTTAGTTTTATTGTTTTGCTTGAGGACGAGCAAAAGATAGGTGTGGGGGTGTGATTTCACACATTTATTGTATTATTCTTTATTACATATCCACATTTATCATGTAATAAATATGCATAATTCCTTATCTTAAATGTCTATTTTGCAGAAGATAATCATGAGGAGAAAGAGGATAAAATCAAATAAATATCAGTTAAA
Source organism: Agave tequilana (assembly GCA_038442645.1). Classification (NCBI taxonomy): domain Eukaryota; kingdom Viridiplantae; phylum Streptophyta; class Magnoliopsida; order Asparagales; family Asparagaceae; genus Agave; species Agave tequilana. The sequence goes on along the minus strand of JAVJIF010033334.1, from coordinate 183,936 downwards.
TTTAGATTTAACTAGATCTATTTGGTTAGAGGAGGATGATCCCAAATCCAGTTGGTTAAATTCAGTTTTTGGTGAATCAAGTTGTTAAAACTAAATATCAACCGAGGATAACATCAAATACAGAGTCCAAATCTAAAGAAATAAATGGATAGAGAAAAGATCAACGGATGAGAGGAAGCAATTTTGACTCGGATTCTGGCTGGATACATTTTAGTATTTGAATCATAACTTTCGCTACAAAACTTAAATCTGATGATTCAAGATGATCCAGAAAGTGGACGTAAAGGATTACAACTCTTAAGTTGATCACTATTTCTAATTCTGTCATTTGATAAGTTATATTTAGCAATCAATACGCCAATAAGCTGTAGATCAGAACTGAATATCCACATCAAATCAAGTTTAGAGATAAGGGGAGGATTCAAATTCAGAAATAGTTAGCTTCTCTTATCTTCATACTCCTCTACCCTCTGCATTTCTCCTATAAATACCTGCAATCTCAAAGGCAAAAAGGGAAGGACCAAGCAGAGATAGAATTTAGTCTACTTTTTTATTCTTTTTAGTATAGGTTTTTGTTTTTATTTTTATGTAATTTTTAGTTTTCATTTATGTAATTCAGAGGAGATCAGAGTTTCATAGGAGAATGAGAATGAAGCTTGTGCTGAGAGTGACACCGGTGTAAGTTGTTCTTCTTTTCTCTTATTGTTATGAAATCAAATCTATAGTTACCTTTTTATGTACTTTATTTTTGTGTTCTTCTTCTTCTTCTTTTCCACTTCACTCATTCTTGTACCAATCGCTATCCAAGTGAGTCTTATAGCATCGAAAGAGTCTTACCTTTGTGAGTGCCACCGATAGCTCATGACGATAGATTTTAGTCTCAGTCTGTATCATTTCATGCTTGATTTGTCTTGATGATGTAATGTGGAAGAGACGAGAATCAACTCTTATGGGCTATGTGCTGATTGCCTCCACTTCAACGTAACATCGTCGCCAAAGATTCAAGGTAAGCTTTTGGTCAAAAGAGGTAAGTAATTATTTTTTAATTTCTTTCTTTTAAATTTTAGTGTAAATTACTAACACCAAAATCTTTCAAATCTCTTTCACTCTTTTTCAACTTCTTTGTACATATCAGCTTCCATTTTCTCCACCTTCTCTATCTACCACTTTCTTCCTAGCTTAACTTTAACTCTTTTCATTTTCTTTTAAAGAACTAAAAGAAGATCTTTAATCATTCTTTGTAACTTAAAAGAGTACTTACTAAAAAAGCTTCCATCACTAGTCTCTCCTTGTGGATCAGGACCCGTATAGCCATTTGTTATTGCGGTAGTATTGAGTACTTGCACTCTTTATTCTAAGTTCTGAAATTCTGTATTCTTGTGTGCAGTTTAAAACTCAATCAATTCTTGTTTAGGTGGTAAAGTGTTTCTAGTTAACCTAGATGAATTTGGATCACTCGACCACACTTGCATACAAACTTACTACCACAAGTAAGCTTACCAATCAGTAAAAAAAAATTCAACCACGTTTATTCTAAAGGTAACTTGAACCTAGATAACTCCTAATTGGTTGATTGTCCACAGGAGGTATAATGCAGACTCTGATCACAAACTAATCAGTCAGATCAGGCAAGATTGGTGGGAGGTATCCGCGCAAAAGCGACGGGCCTAATTAAGCAAACCACCAGCCTTCGGAGTTTCGCCCCTCAATCTCTGTCCTTTGACACCGAGTTGGCAGGAATCAAATTTTAACACCTTCCCCCTTAGGATAACCTCCTAATGAGTTTGAGATGTCACTAAGGCCAATGTCTATCAGATTTTAAAATAGGCGTAGGTTGTGCATGCTTAGAGATGATTTGTGGGCTAAGGAAGGGTAATGATTTCTCCACCTTATCTTTTGTTGGATTTTGCCCTTAAAATTGTTTTAGTGCAAAGTGTGCAAGATATAGAAAAGTAGCATTCAACAAGAAAGTAATCACTCAAGAATATTTTATAAGCTATATGTTATGCATACAAACCTTGTCTCCAGTTTTCTTCAACAGTAATTGAAATAAAATGTAGTTAGATAAATGCCTAGGAATGCAAGTCTACACGTTTTTTAAAACAATTACAATCAACTAATTATTGTTGTATTAAAAATAGGAATGTGAGATAATCAAGTGTAAAAACTAAAAATTAAGAAAGCTTGTTTTTGCATAGCAATATGCCCTGCAAAAAAGAGTTTTTAGTAGTCTGAAAAAAAAAATTACTTTTCTGCTGTAAACTCTTGAAATCATCTTTCCTACTTTCTAGGCAGGGGGCTTAAGATGACAATTCTTCTTCAGCAATGCTTGAGAACTCAACTTGATTTCTTTAACCCTGAAACAAAACACCAAACTTGTTAAAACACAAGAATATCGTTCTCTTACCGACAACGGTACCAAAAATTGATTGCTAGAAATTAGAAAATTACATGTAGCTTAGCGCTAACGGGTCGTGTCCACGAGGAGAGATGTGATGCAAGCTTTTTGGCATTTTGGAAAAAAGCAAGTTTTAGTGTCTATATTTTTTAGATGAAAAAGAAGATGGAGTGTGAAGAAATGATTTAAAGAAAAATCAAAGATTAGAATAGTTTTTGGAAAAAGTCATTTTTTTTAAGAAACTTGAAGATGTGTGTTTGTTTGTATTTAATAAGAGAGATCCGGGCTCACTATTTTATTATTCAACCGTGTGTTGTTCTCTTGAAAGTTAAAATACCTCAATGAGATTACAGGCAAAGATTTTAGTCTTGTAAAAAGGAATCAAGTAAAACACATAAGATAGTTTTTAGAAATCGAACTTCAGTTTTGAAATCTTTCTTTGAGTTGAATGTTAGACCATCAAAGCAATAAAGCAAGTATGGAATAAAAACTAGCTCTTTTAAGATCAACTTCAAGATTTAGTTCAAAGTCCAATCCCACCCTTATGTGCCTTCAAGAACACTCGCCAATATGCAAGGCTTAATCTAGGCATTCATATGATTCATTGGACTCTTTTTTATAGAAATCAATCAAGAAGAAATCTCATAAAAGAAGGAGAACAGTGAGCCCAGTAAACAGATTTAGCTACTCATAACGAAGAAAGAATAAACAATGGAATGAATTAAAAATATAGAAATACCAGTAAGATTGAGTAAAGTCAAGCAAGGTGAATCTCCTTTGATTGTCACTTCAATAGTCAATTACACACTCTTTTTCTCTCTCTCACTTGTTGCTGGACTGAAATAAAAATGAGATACAACTTCTCATAAACTACCTAACAATGATCCTAACCCTAAAAATAAAGTAAAAAATTAATCCTAGTCTTCCCTCCTCTGCCTCTGATGTGTGGGGGTATTTATAGAGAAGAAATGGATAGGGGAGATGAGTGGAGAGATAGGGGGAGCTCGCTATTTCTAAATTTGAGTTCTCCCCTTATCTTCAAACTTGATTTGATGTGAAAATTCAATTCCGATCTGCAGCTTGTTATTGTGTTGATTGCTGAATATAACTTATCAAATGATAGAATTAGAAACAGTGATCAACGTAAGAGTTGTAGCCCTTTAAGTTTTCTTTTTGGATCATCTTGAATCATCAGATATAACTATAGGTAGCGAAAGTTATGATTAAAATATTAAAATATATCCAATCTAAATCAGAGTCTAAATTGCTTCATCTCATCCGTTAATCTTCTCTCTATTCATTTATCCTTTTAAATTTTGAATGTCATCTATCTCATAGATTTGATGATCTATCACTTTTTCCTCAGTGAAACCGATAGGGTCTTATTCTAATCTGTTTTTCGTTGAATTTGGATGATATTATCTCATCTGATATACCCGGTCTTCCGATAAGATGACCTTTAAAACCTCTGGATTAGAATCTATCCTATTTTTTTTGAATTTCTGGATTTAATTTGGATAAATCTGTCAATCTCTCACTTTTCTTCTTTAATTACACTGCACACCATTAAACATGAAAATACATTAAATAACAGAGATTTATTTAAATAGAAATGCAGAAATGTGACACATATGGTATGAAAGTATGTAATGCACGTGTACAGTCACTAGTTCATACCAATTTCATTCCCTAATCCTATCCAAGAAGACGTGTCAATACCCATTAACATTGTTAAAAATCCGTGAAAATATTTCTTAGGAAAAATAGAAGGTGCCATGGTATGAATTTGAATTTAAACTGGATCGAAAAGAGGGAAAAGAGATAGCAAACCTCCCCTGGAAATCATGGGGAAAATTCAAGTACAGACTGCTTCGTGTAGTCCAGGCAGCAATTTCAGAGGAGCAGTGGCAGATCTAGGATCCTCAGAGGAAATCAATGGGGAAGACCCTTGGCGGCGCTCAGGATGCTTCAAAGATGCCGCGCAAACGCGGCCAGAAAGGGTTGGCCGCAATAAGATTTAGAGATCAAGGGGTAGGGTTTTTGGAGTGGCGGTGCCTCTTCTCTCTCTCAGATATGATAAGGGTTTCAGTTTTGAGGCACGGGAGAGAGAAGAGAAGAGTTCAAATAGGGGGAAGATTAACCCACTTTCCTTTTTTAACCCTAGTTATAGAAACGAATTCCTAAGCTAGGATTTTGGTTTTCTTTTTTTTATAAAGAAGAATTATGGATATATACAAAAGAATACTAATTTTTATTTGTTTTACTTTATTGTTTTTACTTTTTTTATTTTTTCATTTTAATCCCTTATTTATTTATTTTTTTCATTAACAATCTAAAAGAAGATGGTCGACCCTAGTCACTCATAAAAAGGGTCAAAGAAACCCACGATTTTTTTTCTCCGTGGCTCTTGTTTTATGGTCAAGAATGGTTTTAGTCTCTGTCCGTTCACAACGAAAATTTTACCATCCTTCGGATCAAATATTTCCACCCACACCGTATGAAAATACAGTGTTCACAACGAAAGTTCTTGACCCATGGGTTTTCAATTTTTTAGCGAAGAGATGAAGCCTATAATTCTAGAACAGAACTTTTTGTCCTAGGACAAAAATCTTTTTGTGTATGGATTGATCGTGAATAATTTAATTCTGCTCTTGGTGATTTTAGCATTGTCGTAGGCTTCGTTTTGTATCAGCTACACCTCAAAAATCTGGAGTTTTCGTAGTTCATCGGCTTTGTTTAAATCAAAATTTAGTTGCTTGATTGCCCACAAAGCCTGGTGTTCTAGTTCAACTAGCAGATGGCAGGGTTTTTCAAATACTACTTGATATAGGGACATACCAAGGACATCTTGAAAGTGGTCCATAAGCTCATAGTGCGTCTATTAGCTTAACGGACCAATCTTTTCTATCTTGTCCGACAATGTTCCCCAATTTGAGTTTTATCTGTCTATTTGTCACTTCAATATGCCCATTAGTTTGAGGATGATACGCAGTGGATAATTTGTGAGTTATCGAGTATTTACGCATCAGGGCTTTGAAAGCCCTATTGCAGAAATGAGATCTGTTATTACTAATTACCACATGGAGCCACCGAAGCTAGAGATTATGTTCTCTTTCAAAAATTTGACAACAATCTTCTTGTCATTTGTCTTTGATGGCACAACTTCGACCTATTTAGACACGTAGTCCACTGCAACCAAGATGTACTGGTTGTCAAATGAACTTAAAAATGGCCCCATGAAGTCGATGCCCAAATATAAAAAATTCTACTTCCAGAATAGGGTCAGGGGCATCATAATGTCTCCTAGAAATTCTACCCGTCATTTGGCAGTTTTTGCACGACATGTAGAAATTAAAAGCGTCTTTGAACAAAGTGGGCCAGTAGAACCTACTTTGAAAGACTTTTTCAGCGGTTTTGCGTAGACCAAAGTGCCCACCACAAGCAACTCATAGCAAAATGCCAATACACTTCTATGCTCTTCTTCAAGTATACATCATCTGATGATTTAGTCAGGATAGTATTTGAAAAGATACGGTTCTTTCCAAAAAAAACGTACTTGAGCAAGAAAATGATATCTATCCTGACTCGACCAATCAGAAGGTGTTTGCCCGATAACAAGATAGTTTACAATATCTGCTACCAGGGCTCCTTACACAATGCTATGATGTGTTCGTCAGGAAAGTTCTCATTGAATGGTGTTGTCTCAATTGGTGCGTTAGGGATTCGGGACAAATGATCAGGCACTACATTCTCCACGCCTTTCTTATCCCATACTTCGAGATCAAATTCTTGTAAAAGAAGGATCCATCGAATGAATCTTGCTTTAACGTCTTCATTTGTCAGAAGATACCTCAGCGCGGAGTGGTCCATGAACATAGTTGTTTTGAACCCGAGTAGGTATGGACGAAACTTTTCTAACACGAATACTACGACCAAAAATTCCTTTTCGGTCATAGTGTAATTTTGTTGTGCATCGTTTAAAGTCCTACTCGCATAATAGATTATGTGCTGTCTATTATCAGTGTGCTGTCCTACAACAGCGCCGATGGAAAAATCTAAGGCATCACACATGATCTCAAATGGCTTTGTCCAATTAGGTGTCGAGATGATTAGAGCAGAGACAAGTTCTTCTTTATATTTCTTCCATGCTTCTAAACATCCGTCATCAAAATTGAAGGGCACATCCTTTGCTAATAGGTTCGTCAGTGTTGCTAAACTCTTTGATGAACCTTCGGTAAAATCTGGCATGCCTTAGAAAAGATCTGATGTCTTTAATGTATTTTTGCTTGGGGAGTTTGGTAAACACTTCAACTTTTACCTTATCAACCTCTCCCCGATCTTGAAATCTCATGCCCTAGGCTAATTCCTCATTTGACTATAAAATAACACTTTTTCCAGTTTAGTATCAAGTTTTTCTCCGTGCATCATTTGAGAACTAAGTCTAGATGATGCAAGCATTGGTCAAAAGAGTCTCCGTAAATTGAGATATCATCCATGAATCCAGAAACGTTCTACAATGTCTGAGAACAAGCTTAGCATGCAACATTGAAACGTTGTTGGGGCATTGCATAATCCAAATGGCATTCTGCGGTATGCAAACGTCCCAAATAGACAGGTGAACGTAGTTTTTTCTTGATCTTCAAGGGCAATTGGGATCTGATTGTACCCGGATACCCATCTAGGAAACAACAATATTCATGCCTAGCCAGTCTTTCCAACATCTGATCAAAGAATGGAAGAGGGAAGTGGTCTTTACAAGTAGCAGAATTCAATTTGCGATAATCAATGCAAACTCGAATCTTTGTGGGAAGTCGGGTTTGCACTAATTTCTTTTTATCATTTTCCACCACCATAAAAACTATCCTTTTTGGGTACGGCGTGGACAGGACTAACGCATTGACTTTCGGATATGGGATAAATGATCTTATTATCTAAGAGTTTAAGTATTTCTACTCAAACGACTTCTTGTACTATTGGGTTAAGCCTACACTATAGATCGAGTTTAGGTTTGGCCTCTTCGATCAGATGGATGCGGTGTTGTACTATGGATGGGCTGAATTGTCACGCCCCGCTTTCCAAAATACGTGGAAACGGAGTCGCGACGACAGTCGGCGATATATATACGCGAGAAAAATATTCCACATATACACGCTAAGCCTAAAGTAACCTGAACAAGCTATGTAATCACTATGAAAATCAACATCACTGCAATATGACATATAAATATCTAACATCTGATGACAGATGAATAAAAGATTAAAATAAGCATTGAGTCCAATATATAGAGAATCAAGAAAATAACTGAAAATAAAAGGAGACAAGAAGAATATCCTGGGGTCAAACAGAGTAAACATAAGACTCCCATAATACATATTATCGTCCCCATATACCTGATCAGTAAAATAACATATATAGACATGGATATACAAATTCAGAGAGTCAGAACTGCCAATGAGTGTGTAAAAATAAAATGAAAGGTGCACGTGTATATAATGTGTGAATACAATATAATAATGAAGCAATCAGATCATCAAGAATCAATTACATAGAGAATGTAAATAAACAATAATGAAAACAGTCTATTTTAGAATCATGTAGTACGGTCAGGTGTCCATCACAGTCTATAAATCAAGTAAATACAGTCAGTCATAGTATACAATATACAGTTTATCATTATTACTTATGTCAGTGAACACCAATTGCCACCTATAATAGACGCATCACATACTACGCCTACTACACATGTCATTCGGAGTTCTAAGTTATTGAAACTGATAGGAGGAGACATTGTTCGTGCTTTAGGTGGGTTCCGTACATACCCGGAACCACGGCCCAGTTACCTGGTGCTGAACCAGCTCCTACCGCTAGGTAGTCAATAACAATATCAATGGAAACATAGGGGATGTCAGTCATCCCTCGGAACTCTGCTGTGAAACTGTATCTCACCTGCACAACCTGTATCTTAGATCCACCAAAAATACAGATGTTGTCTCCTCTATCAATTTTTTCAATCCCAGTGAGTTGTTTATTTATATTATTATTTAAATCAAACATTATCCATGTTGTCTAGATTATTGAGACAATACAGTGACAGTAACAGTACAGTAAGAGTAAACAATAATCATATACACGATAAACAATAAAAATAACAGTGAACAATAATAGTAACCGTGTATACGATGACCAATAGAACTGTACAAGGTGTTACAGTCTAACAATACTTTTTTCAGTAATTTTGATAACATGAAAATCACTAATAACAAGACATATACTGTTTAGTCAATGCACGATCTCATATAGAACTGATCACGATACCATCCACTCATACTAGATATAACAGTAATGAATCCATCACCTCATAATCTTGATACAGTCATTATAAACATCACATTAAGCCATACTAGGGTATCTGATACAGTAACCATAATCTCAAAAGACTAATAATAAATCAGTTCTCTCATCGCTACGGATCTCTCTAATCCTCCAAGCACCAATATATCTTCAATAACTGTATTGATCAAGAACCATTCATGAAATACTGAATATCCTCGAGATCAAGTAGGTCAACAGATATCGAAATCACCAATGAAGAGTAGAACATTCTCAAGATCAGACTTTTCCAACAGAAATCTAGATCATAAGTAAAGATTGTAACGTCCTCGATCAATATGAAATCTAAATCATCTCTACATCTAGTAGTCAATATCAATAAGGTCATCAATACTCAGTTAAACTCATCAAAGAGAGAAACCAGAAATAATAGCACCTAACAGTCCAAAAGTCTGTCTCATCATATACATCAGAGTCAAGGGTATCATATTCAAACATCTGACCATAATCCAACCATCATACATTCCATCTACATATCAATCGTGAATCCAACGAAAGAAATATGAAGCTTAGGTCAATTCCTACTCTAACTAAGTCATACACAGATCCAAGTATCAGTAAAATAACCTATCGATAAAGCAACGTATCCTCAATATCTAAATGAGTTCTAGTCAGAATAATCACCAAACAATTTGTCTGACAAATACTTCACATAAAAATAGTCTACCTATCCTCAAATATGAACTAGACCAGCCAATTCACAGATCGAAACAAGTTATAGCATAAGATATATCAATACTAGGCCTAAGCCAATAGCATCGAACTACTAACACATGAAATGACGCCTAATGGTCATATCAACTACATAATTAAAGTGGACGCTCACTGATATCTCGTGAAATGATACACATAATCATACTGGTAAAATAAAACAGATGGTCACGTGAAATGATACAAATTACATATAATACTATTGATAACGATAAATAAGAAAATAATACAAGAGAAAACACTCAATGAGATGACGTGATTTTGGGTCCAAATCGCCGTCTGGTCTGCACTGCACGAACCGGTACAGATCTCTAAATCATCTCGTATGTCAATCTTTGAATCGTCTTGCGTATCAGCACTTTGTGAACGCAAATTCGGATCGGGTCCGGGTCTTCTATTACTGGACCGGATCGCACGATCAGATCGCATCGCTGCAACTAAAACATACACTCACCCATATATTCACATTTACACCAAATCACACACTCATACACATATACACACCCACATATACATACACACATTTACACATACATGTACATATTCATACATACGTACACACAACACTTGAAACACAACCCACGCTCACACAACCCACACATACACGTACTCACATCTACACATATACACTACCACACACACACACACACCTACAACACAAAAACACAAGCATACATAACACACTTAAACACATGCATTCACATTAATACACACACAAATGCAAATACATACATAATAATATAAAAAAGGGGGAGAGAGGGAGATTACCTGAGACAAATAGTGCAGGAGCTCGCACAGGCGCCGATGGTGGGTCTCGGCCATGAGCAAGGGCATGCCTGGCCGAGCTCGTGCACGACGGTAGGCGGAGGATGCGAGATTGGTGGTTGGACTTGTGATGTTCAACGAAGATTGAAGCTCGGTGGGGTGGTATAGGCCGAGAGGGCTGAGGTGGGGGGCATGGCAGTTGTGTAGGCATGGGGAAGGAGGAGAATAAGAATGAGATAAGTTAAGAAAAATCCTATTAGTTGGGATTAGGATTAGTTAGGACTCGATTTGATTTGTTAGGATTAGATACCAGGTAAGTGTTTGGGGATTGGGGTTTGGATAATGGGTTATGGGTTTTGGGATTATGAAAATGGGTTTAGAGATAACACAAACAAAAAAACAAGTAACAATAATAACATGTTAATAACAATTAAAATAATGAGGAATGATATTAGTAATTAATAATAGTTAATAATAATGATTCTCCTAAGATAATATACAATAATTAATATGAATCATATGTAAACATATCAAAATACTATTTGTTACTATTAAAACATGTATTAAAAAAATAGAGGTATTACATTCTACCCACCTTATAAAAAATTCGTCCTCGAAACTTCAATAAGACAGATAATGATAAAAATCAAGTTAAGGGAGAATATAAAGCTTTCACGTTGCTTCTCACTGCATCATGGGTTCACCACACTTTCGATGCGTGCCTTAATCTCTGCTACGGCTTCAACATAGAGTGATCAAACTCAGGAGACAAAATCAAGAAAAATAGAATCGGGAATAAGAATAAGAATCAAGATGGAAACCAAATTTACTCGAAGAAGAGTTATAATCAGGGATATCAAATCAAGAGTTGGACTTTCAAAGGGAAATGATAAATTCTCAAGTGAACTCAATATCATAGTGTGAATAATATATGTATATTGCAGTGTTAATATAACTCATCTCAAGTTAATGGTAAGAACTAGGTTCTTTTTATTTCAGAAATCGAACGTCAAACCTGAATCTGATACTAAGAAAACTCTGTCACGCCCTGCTTCCCAAAATACGTGGAAATATAGTCGCGAAGGGAGTCGGCGATGTATATACTGAGAGAAATACCCAACGTATACACGCTAAGCCTAAAGTAACCTGAACAAGTTATATAATCACAATGAAAATCAACATCAAATATCTAACACCTGACAGCATATGAATAAAGGAATAAAATAAGCATTGAGTCCAATATATAGAGAATCAAGAAAATGACTGAAAATAAAAAGGGACAAGAAGAATACCCTGGGGTTAAACAGAGTAAACATCAGACTCCTCGTAATACATATGATCCTCCCCAAATACCGGACCAGCAAGATAACATATACAGACCTGGATATGCAAATCCAAGGAGTTAGAACTCCCAATGGGTGTGTAAAAATAAAGAGGAAGGTGCACGTGCATATAATGCGATGAATACAATATAATAATGAAGCAATCAGATCATCAAGAACGCAATAGCATAAAGAATATAAATAAATAATAATGAAAATAGTCTATTATAGAATCATGTAGTACGGTCAGGTGTCCATCATAATGTACGAATCAAGTAGATACAGTCAGTCATAGTTGCAATAAATAGTTTTATCATTATTAATTATGTCAGCGAATACCAATTGCCACCTGGAATAGACAAATCCTATACTACGCCTACTACACATGTCAATCGGGGTTCTAAGTTATTGAAACTAATGGGATGAGACATTGTCCTTACTTTAGGTGGGTTCCGTACATACCCGGAACTACGACCCAATCACCTGGCGCTGAACTTGGTTCTACCGCTAGGTAGTCAATAACAATAACAATGGAAACATACGGGATGTCAGTCATCTCTCAGAACCCTGCAGTGGAACCGTATTTCAGCTGCGTAACCTATATTCTAGGTCCACCAAAAATAAGATAATGTCTCCTTTATCAATTTTTTCAATCCCAGTATAAGTTATCTATTTACATTATTATTTAAATCAAACAATATCCATGTTATTTAGATTACTGGGACAATACAGTGACAGTAACAGTACAGTAATAATGAACAGTAATTGTATACACGGTAAATAATAAAAATAGCAGTGAACAGTAATAGTAACTGTGTACACGATGAACAATAGAACTGTACAGGGTATTACGGTCTAATAATACTTTTTCAGTGATTTTGATAACATGGAAATACACTAATAATAGGACATAGACTGTCTAGTTAATGCACGATCTCATATGGAACTGATCACGATGCCATCCACTTATACTGGATATAATAGTAATGAATCCATCAACTCATAATTTTGATACAATCATCATGAACATCACACATAAAGCCATTCTAGGGTTTCTGATACAGAAACTATAATCTCAAAAGACTAATAATAAATAAGTTCTCTCATCGCTACCGATCTCTCTAATCCTCTAAGTCACTAATATATCTTCAATAACTGAATTGATCAAGAACTAATTATGAAGTATTGAACATCCTCAAGATTAAATAGGTTAACGGATACCAAAATTACCAATGAAGAGTAGAACGTCCTCAAGATAAGACTTATCCAACAGAAATTTAGATCATAACTAAAAAGTTTAATGTCCTCGATGAATATGAAATCTAGATCATCTCTACATCTAGCAGTCAATATCATTAAGGTCATCAATACTCATTCAAAGTTATCAATGGGAGAAACAAGAAATAATAGCTCCTAACAGTCTAAAAATTAGTACCATCGTATACATCAGAGTCAAGGGTATCATATTCACACATCTGATCATAATCCATCCATCATACATCCCATTTACATATCAATCGTGAATCAAGAAAGGAATATGAAGCTCAGATCAATTCCCACTTGAACTAAGTCATACACAGATCCAAATATCGGTAAAATAGTCTGTCAATAAAGTAATGTCATATCTAACACGTCCTCAATATCTAAATGAGTTTTGGTCAGAATAATCACCAAACAATTTGTCCGACAAATACTTCACATAAAAATAGACTATCCATGCTCAAATATGAAGTAGACCAGTCAATCTACTGATCGAAATAAGTAGTAGTCTAAGATATATCAATACTAGGTCTAAGCCAATAGTATCGAACTACTAACACATTAAATGACGCCGATAAATGCTCACATCAGCTACAAATTAACGTGGACGCTCACTGATATCTTATGAAATAATATGCATAATCATACTGGTAAAATAAATCAAATGGTCACATGAAATGATACAAGTAACATATAATACTACTGACAACGATAAATAATACAAGAGAAAACTCTCACATGATGACGTGATTTTGGGTCTGAATCGCCGTCTGGTCTGCACTGCATGACCGGTACGGATCTCTGAATTATCTCATATATCGGTCTTCGAATCGCCTCGCGTATCGGCACTCTTCGAACACAAATCCGGATTGGGTTCAGGTCTTCTGTTACTGGATTGGATCGCACGATTAGATCTGAATCGCTGCAATTGAAACACATACTCACCCATATATTCACACGTACACCTAATCACACACTCATACACTTATACACACCCACATATAAATATACACACATATACATATATGTACACATTCATACACACGCATACACAACACTTGGAACACAACACATGCTCACACAATCCACACACACGTACTCATATATACACATATACACTACCACACATGCACATACTATTACGCACAAACACAAGCACACACAACACACTCAAACACATGCATGCACATTAATACACACACACACACACGCTCACACACATGCATATACACACATAATAACATAAAAAGTGGGAGAGAAAGAGAGGTTACCTGAGAGAGATAATGTAGGAGCTCGCGCAGGTGCCGATGGTAGTTCTCGTCCATAAGCAAGGGCATGCCTGGCTGAGCTCGTGCATGGTGGTAGGCAGAGGCTGCGTGATTGGTGGTTGGACTTGCGGTGTTCGATGAAGATCGAAGCTCGGTGGGGTGGTGTAGGCAGAGAGGGCTGAGGTGGGGGGCATGGCGGTTGTGTAGGCATGGGGAAGGAGGAGAATAAGATTTAGATAGGTTAAGAAAAATCCTATTTGGGATTAGGATTAGTTAGGATTCGATTTGATTTGTTAGGATTAGATATCGGGTAACGGGTTTGGGGACTAGGGTTTGGATAATGAGTTATGGTTTTTGGGGATTATGAAAATGGTTTTAAGGATAATACACATACAAAAAAACAAGTAATAATAATAACATGTTAATAACAATTAAAATAATTAAGAATGATATTAGTAATTAATAATAGTTAATAATAATGATTCTCGTAAGATAATATACAATAATTAATATGAATCATATGTATACATATCAAAATACTATTTATTACTATTAAAACTTGCATTAAAAAAATAGAGGTATTACATTAGTCCTTTGATGTCAGCCATTGTCTAACCAATGGCTTCTTTGTTTTTTCTCAACACAACAAGAAGATTATCTTCTTGGTTCTTAGTTAACTGAGAAGCAATGATGACCAAGAGAGCCTCCTTTTCTCCCAAGTAAACATACTTGAGATTACTCGGGAGAGCTTTCAGTTTATAAGAGGAAAATTGTTCAGTTGAGGGTTGGATCAAGTCATTCAGTTCTAGACTCAAAAGAATTAGAGTTGTTGCCCATTCTACTACAAAATCAACAATTTGGTTGAGATTGAAATCATCTGACTGCAATTAGAACTCGCATTCAGATTTATATTCCAGTGCGTCCTGATGTTTACTCGTTAAGCCTTCTATTATGTTCACTTCAAATATCTGATCTTCAGAATCGCGAGGTTGTTTTCCTATGTGGAAAACATTTACCTGTTTGGTGATATCTCCAAATATTAGTCCCATTGAACAATTCCTACAATTTATTGTTGCATTGGCTGTGGTACAGAACGGTCATCCTAGAATGACCGGAGTCTGAGATTTTAGATTCGAAACGGGTTATGTTTCAAGCACGATGAAGTCCATGGGGTAGATAAACTCCCCAATCCGAATGAGAATATCGGTGATTTCCCCTTTGGGGATTTTCACTGATTAGTCAGCTAACTGAATCGTCCCTCGTGTTGGATGGAGATCACCCAACCCGAGTTGTTGATAAATAGAGAAGGAGAGAAAGTTGATACTTGCTCCTAAATCAAGTAGTGCTCTATTGATGTTGGTCTGTCCTATGGTACAAGCGATGATTGGACAACCGGGATCTTTGTATTTTACAGGAATGGGCCCAGACAATAATTTTTTGATATTTGTACCAAGGAAGAGCTTCTTTGGGACATTTGGTTTTTCGCCTTTTGGTGCATATATCTTTAGAAAATTTGCGTATGAAGGCATTTATTGCATGGCATCAAGAAGTGGCATGTTTATTTCACTTGATTAAATATTTCTTGGATCTTTTCCATCTGTGCATTGGATTTGTTACTTTTTAGCCTATCTGGGAAAGGTGCTATAGGCTTATGCACTGTTCCAGCTGACTTTTCTTTTTCATTTTCTACTGATTTTGAAGTGGTTGGATTGGACTTTGAAGATGTGGAGGCTTCAGTTGAGTCAGACTTTTGTGGATGGTCACTGGAGGTGTAGAAACTTGATTGTCCATTTGTTTTCCTGATCTTAAGATATGAACAATATCGCATTGGTTCGGCTGTGTATCTTGGGCCTCATGAATTGGAAAAGAGTTCTTGGGATTAGTTAAAGGTTGGCTTAATAATGCTCCTTTCTGTCTTTCACTAAGAGAGTTTGCCAATTGACTAATTTGAACTTCTAACCTATTGATGGCCTGATTGTAACAGTTCATTATTGAAACTTGGGTTTTGGACAGAGTTTCCATGGATCTTTCCAAATTAGTCATTTTTTCTCTGGATGAGGATTTTGGAAAGAGGGTTGGGAAACCTGATTTTGAAAGTTTGGCTGAAAGTTGGGCTGAAAATTAGGTTGATAATTGGGTTGATAATTTTGAGGAGGAAATTGGTTGACAAAATTCAGTCTGTGTTGCTCATGACTATTCTGACTCCATGAAAAATTGTGATGGTTCCTCTATTCCGGATTGTATATTTTGGAGTATGGATTATTGTTAGGTCTAGCAAATACTGCATTTATGCTGTCTAGTAACATTTGCTAACCTAGAATACCGAACACTCTTAAAAGATATGGTTCAACGCATGGCAATAAATACAACCCGGACATGGCATTTAGGGTGGGTTGACTTGGTTCATCGTACTTTGCTCCTTTTCTTCTAGAAGTTCTAGTCTTCTTATTAAGTGAGAAATTTGGCTTCTAAATTTTGGCTTCGACAGCAACCGAGGATTCTATCAATTGAAACCCGATTTTGGAAGACGTGGGATTTTGATTCTTATATTTATCTGAACATGATTCTCATTGGACTATTTTTTCAGCTAAATCTTCGAGTAAATCCTAGCCTTGGTTCTCGTCTTTTTTAAAATTCTCCTTGGCACATTGTTTCAAGGAGAGTTTTAGTCGTGTAATCAAGACCATCATAAAGAATCTGACATTGCCACCACTTTTCTATGCCATAGTGCGAACACTGGGCTAGTAAGTCTTTAAAGTATTAGAAGTACTTCCAAAATGGTTCATTAGACTTCTATCTAAACTGCATGATATTCTTTCGAATGAGAGTGATTTTATGAATGGGGTAGAATTTTTTAAAGAAAACTTTGACAAAAATCGTCCCATGTTGAAATTAAATAAACCGCTAGGCTATACAACCACTTCTTGGCTAAATTCTTAAGTGCAAATGGGATGATCCTTAGTCTCATGACATCTTTCCCCTGTTGGGGAATCCACATCATCAAGCATACTTCTTCAAATTCCCTGATGAAGAAGTATGCATCCTAAAACTCTAAGCCGAAGAATCTAGGAAGAGTGTTTATAAATTGGGGCTTTAGTTCAAAGTTGTTATCATTTGCCTCTGGTAATCGAATGCAGGAAGGAAGTGATGTCCTTTATAACTTATCCTGAAGTGAAACGTGATTGCCCATGATTGGAGTAAACTCTAGAGGTGGTGTAGGTGTTATGTGGAGTGTTCCTAACTAAATGTGATTAGATTGAGTCCCTTGACCACTCTCGCATGCATATTTACACTACAATCAACGTTCGAACAACAAACAGATAAAAAGAAAGAGAAAATCACCAAGCCTAGTCTAAGGTACCTAGACCTAAACAACTTCTAACTGGTCGATTACTTGGGGGTGGTTGTTGTATGAACCTGACTACGAACTAATCGGCCAAGTAGGGGCAAAATTCAATGGGAGGCACCTGTGTATAAGCAATGGACCTTAATTACACCAAACCACTGAATCTTCAAGGCTTAACCTCTAAATCTCAGCCTTTGACACCAATTTGGCAAGAATATGATTCTCACAAGTTCCACCCTCGGTCCATCTCCTATTGAGTCCGAGATTCCCTAGGGGCTAACATGTATCAAGTTTTAATTTAGGCTTGGGGTCCACTTGGGATGGTTTTTCGGCTAAGGGAGGGTAATGACTTCCCTACCTTATCTTATTTATTGGGTTTTGCCCTTAAAGTCAAGCTTGTATAAGTGTGCAATATATTCAAAACAAGATAATACTCAAAGCGATAAATCACCCAAGATATTGATCCTATTCTAAATGCAATGCTCAAGTACCTTGCTCCAGCACTCTTCAACAGTAAATTAAAGGAATTAAAAAAAGACACTTGCCCTATTTGTTCGACTCTAAACCAATTTTTAACTTTGCAACAAGCGGGTTACTATTGGTTGTTAGCAGTATACAGGGTGAGACATACAAGAAAGCTAATACTTGCAGAAGCTAATAGCCCTGCAAAAAAAAATTGGTGAGTAATTCACTCGTATTGTCGTGGAAACGTGGCAAAAGTTGCGTTTACGCTGCAATACTGAGGGTACTTGATCTCTGTTTTCAAGAGCAGAGGCCCGAGACCACTTATATGTTTCTCCTATTCTTAGTTTCTTGATTCCAGATTCTGTACCCAGAAACAGAGAAGCCGTCACCTCTCCCCAACAATGGCGCCAAAAATTTGTTCGAGTGGAAAAGATGCACAAAAACGTGTGAGTTCAGATGTGAATTATGTGCTAAGAAAGGTGCCAATGTTTCCTCGAATCTACCATAATAGCTAAGTAGCTATAGGGTCGTATCCACAAGGAGGAAAAGCGATAGAAGCATATTTTCACTTTTGTTGTTTGTTTTAAAAAATTCTTTTTTTGTTTCAAAGAATATAAACAAAAACAAAAGAGAAGAAAAGTATGAAAGTGATTGTTGATGGTATTGAAAATAATGTAAAGGTGATTTGTTTGCGGAAAATGTGAAAATGAAAAAGAAATGCGAAGTGAGAAAGTAGAAAGCGGTGGAAAATACGTTGTTAAAAAAAGAACTAGGAAAAGAAAATGGTTTAGAGAATTCAAATAGAAAAGTAGTGTGAAGTAGGAAGGAAAACAACAAAACAAGTTTAGAAGAGGTTTTAAGAAGGAAAGTAGAGAAACAAACCTGAGAAAATTTGAAAACTGAAGTTTGCTTTAAAAGAGAAGTTATGCAAATAAGAGAAGAATCATGGCTAACTAATCTACTATGCACTATTAATATACTAACCCTTGAGATGAATTATGCCTCAATTTGAAGTCATTGGCAAAGTGTGTACCTTGGTTCTAGCTCAATGGATGGAGTGATCTTCTCTAGCTTGGTAGTGTCACCTCAACGGATCATTGGCTCTTGAATGGTACCCAAGTATGGAATATAAGATTGGTGATTTGTAAAAGAATTCATGCAAACAATAATAGAAAGTTCATTAAATCATCAACGCTATTGGTTAACTAGCATGAAATAAGAAGCTTGAGCATAAGATTGTCAGCATGAATCAATGTGACAACCCGTCTTCATGTTCCATCAAGGCACTTGCCAAATGGCAAGGCACTAAAACAATGCACACATGAATCATTGGGGGAATCAACACAACCTTGCAAGAGAAGTTAGCACTCATCTTCATTGAAAACTCAACAACACTTGCAAGAATGCACGGTTACAATAGATGCATCAATGAATTATTTGAGTTATTCATCTAAGAGTTAGTAGTTAATAGTATTAGTAATTAGTTAGCCATGATTAGAAAGTTAGCTAGATATGAAATGAGAAAGTAAAAAGTAAATATTTTTACACTAATTGCAAGAGAAGAAAGCATGTAAAAGCACAAGGAAACTAGAAGAAGAAGGAAAAAATAAGCGTGCATTTGATTGTCACTGATCAACTTACAAAACACTCACTCTTTCTTTATTTTATGGTCTAAAAATAAAATAAAAAAATTACAAGAGAGCTAAAGAAAAACTAGAGAACAATAGTCTAAAATTCCCAACTCCCTCCTCGGATAGCTAGGGAAGTATTTATAGGCCTAAAACCCTAGTGATCGGTCGCTAATGTTGCATATTTATCTTAACATTTTCATATTATTTGTTTAATAAACTCTGTTATTTAATTATATTTTTGTCTAATTATTTGCAGGGCCTTTACTAAATGAAAGAGGAGAGAAAACGAGCCCAAAAGCCCACTGAAATTCAGATTAAATCAAAATTAAGGATGAGGACAAATGTTCAGCTGAAGATCAAAGCAAATCAGAGAAATAACACCAAATAAAAATCATGAATCCATTTCGGTTAGCTCAAAGATTAAGGAGGATAGCGTCAAATTTAGAGCTCAAACGGAGAAACCAAGAGGACAATACATACAAACAGAAAATCCAATACAGCCTCCCCCCAGATCTGGCCATCTGACCACAAAGGTGCCGCGGTTCGCCGCATTTCTTGCGAATCCGTTGCAATATGATAATATCCGAGGGAGCGTTTGCTCCCTCTATCTTCAGACGCTCTCCCCCTTTCCATTTTGCTATATATACCTGCAAATTCGAAGGCCAGAGAGAATGATTCAGTAGAGAGCATAGGCTAGGCTACTTGTAGTTTGTAACTTAGATTTTTAGTTTTTATTTATATAATTTTCATTTTTCTTTGTACAACTAAGAGGAGAGGAAAGTTTCATGGAGGAATGAGATTGAAGCTTATACTGAGGGTGACACCGGTGTAAGTTCTTTTTTTCTTCCATTTTTATTGAACTGAATTAAAGTTATAGTTTTATATTCTTCTTCTTCTCTTACTCTTCTTCTACAGGTTTTTAATGATAATCCAAATGAAACCTATAGCGTCGAACATGCCTTGCCATTGCAAGTGGCCTTGATGGCTTATGGTGATGGATAGTCGTTTCTATTTATTTTTTACTTGCTTTTGAATTCATAGTTTAATTTTGAGAACGGGGAAGATCCTATTTGACATGCTTTCTTCGACTTCAAGACGAGATAAGTCTTTGCCAAGAATTCAAGGTAAGCCATAAACCGGAAGAGGTAAGTAAGTTCTTTTAGGCTTTCTTTCTTTTTTTTAAATTTTAGTTTAGATCACCATCATCACCAACTCTCAACTATTTTCACTATTTTCACTTTCTTTGTATATACCTACTTTCTATTTTCTCCACCTTCTCAATCTACCACTTTCTTCTTAACTTAACAATAGAATTCTTTTTCATTTTCTTTACAAGAACAAGAGAGGAACTTTTAACCATTTCAAGTAACTTAAAAGAGAACTTACAACATGCTTCCATGGCAAGTCCCTTCTTGTGGATCATGACCCGCATAACCACGTGCTATCGCGGTAGTAGTGAGTACCTTACACTTTCTATTCTTAAGTTCTGAAATTATGTATTTTCTTTGTGCAAGTTTACCTCAATAAAATTTTGGCGTCATTGCCGGGGAGGGACGGCAAGTAACTTTTTTTGTTTACTTTATTGGTTAACTTTCTTCTCTGTTCTTGTGTACAGGAGAAGACATCAAGGAAATTTTTGCTGCAGTAGACATATAAGTGGCCCTAGACTCTGCTCAAGAATGCAGAGCCTAGAAGCCCTCAAATTTATCGCATTCCCGCTGCAATCTGAGTGAACTACTAACCTGTATTTTTTGCAGGTTGGTTGAATTGCAAAGTTTAAGTTTCTGCAGCTATTTATTTCTTATTTAACTCAGTGTTCTTACTTTTCTAACCTCAACAGTAAATTGTTGCTTGTAAATGCTAAAAAACATTTAGACTTGCATTTAGGCACGTATCTATTTCGTTACATTTTCTATTTACTGTTGAAGAGTGCTGGAGCCAAGGTACGTGTCAATAGCACATAGTCTAGGAAACATATTTTGAGTAATGTATATTGCTTAAAGTGTTGCTTTTTCTATATATTTGTACACTTTCACGAATACGATTAATGGCACATCCTTAAACAAGATAAGGTGGGGAAGTCATTACTCTCCCTTAGCCCACAAACTATCTCCTCACTCACTAACCTAAGCCTAACTTAAAACTGAGTAGATGTTAGCCCTAGGGACATCTCAGACTCAATAAGAGACTTACCTAAGAGGGAAGTTGATTAGAATTTGACTCTTATCAAGTCGGTGTCAAAGGTTGGGATTGAGAGGCGAAACCTCGAAATACTGTGGTTTGGCATAATTAGGCCCGTTGCTTAAGCACGGATACTTTCCACTGGTCTTTCCCCTACCTAGCCGATTAACTTATGCTCAGATTCTGCAATATACCCCGTGGACAGCCTAACTAGTAAGGAGTCGTCTAGGTCTAAGATCTACCCTAATTTAATCTAGATTTTTTTGTTTGTTTGTTTGCTTGCTTGCTTGCTTTTTTTTTTTTTTTTTTTGACATCTTTGCGATATGGATTACAATTATAATTATTCTAATGCATATAGTGATGCATGCTTCACACCAACCTCTTTTAACTCGGATAATACCAACTCGGTCCAATTCTAATGCATATATCATAACATTAACCATCCAAGTATGTTGGATTGGTCTTATTCGAATCGATATAAGCCCAAGTCCTAATATTATGAACAAGACTGAAACAATTATCACCACTCTTCACAGAGTCATTGGGTATCCAACCCTCCCGAGTCATATGGTCAAAACCTTACAAACAACCACCTTCATATACTCCTTTTCAAAATTAACCTATAGAAGAAAAATTAGATTTAGAAAAGAGTTTTGAAGCTTTCCTTGAGTCCACACGTCAAAACCAAAATCCTAAGGACTCACAAGCCCATCAAGATTTTCAAATCCATGATCCTTACTCTATTTTTCAAGTCCCACCATGAGAAGAAGAACCTAGGGACTTAGGAGTATGAAAATCTGATTCAGCTCAAAAATTATTTTTCCCAATCTCTCAATAGGCTATAAGCACAAATGTGTTGCTTGATCAACATAGTGAAAGATAGGATGAGGAAACTCTACATAACACAAGTTCGACCATTCTTGATTGCCCTAACCATTGTGATAGAAACAAAGAATCATGGTGTCTTGGAGATTTTAACCAAAGGTCAATTTCATCATACGAACTTGAACTTGACCATTTTTAAACTTTGGACAAATTTGCAAGTTTTCTATTTAATGAGATTGAACTTGAATGTGAATGTAACCTCGATCCCTAACCTTGTGATCAATTCCCATCTTCGAATCTATGTTGACTCTGGTATCCTTACTCAATTTGGACCAATTTTCTGAGCCAACATTTATTTTCATAGATCTAAAAATTGAATCACCAATTTGGATAGTTACATTCCATTGATAGAAAAAGAATGTGAATTTTATTTCATTGATTTAGACCCAGCTATTGAGCCAATAACAGCTCTCGAGCCTTCACTTGATTTTGCCTAGTTAGTAATGGTTCCTGAATCTATCACTCTTGAGCCCACATCATCCAATTCATCATATCACATTCCTCTGTTAGACATAGGTATAGACCATAATGACTCTGTGATGATTCTTCAAGACTGGTAATATGAATGGGATAATTTTCATGATAGGATCTGGCATGATCATATTCATATTGGGGATTATAAATATGTAAATAGAAAGAGGTTAGTAAAGGTGGGTTCCCTGAACCACCACATTATCTTGATTGGGTAGCAACGCTTGGCCCAATCCGACCACTACCGGAACCACCACCTTGAGGTAGCATTTTCTTTTCCTTTCTTCTTTTTCATGTATTTATGCATTCATTCATACATTGAGGACAATGTATGAGATAGGTGTGGGGGAGGGTTCTAACATAATACAGGTTTTCTTTTTATTAAAAAGTTAACATTTTCTTTGCTTTTAAAAACTTTTTGAATAGAGAAATAATATTTTGACCTATTTTTTGTAAGAAATTAAGTTAATTTTAAGGAATAGGAGAATCATAATTAGGATTTCTTATACTTGGTCAAAATAAGATTATTTGTTTGATTTCTAGGGTTAGGAAGAAAATTTGAAAAAGTAATTTAATCTTAATTTTTTACATTGATGAAATATTCATACTTTATAAACTTACACACTTAGGGTTAAAAAACAAAGATTCTTATGCCATATAAAAAGAAAAAAAGAAAAAATATTAATATATATAAAAAATCCTCTGATTAAGCTGGGGTATTTGTGCCTCATAAAATATAAGTATTCACACCTAAAAGTGGTCCATATAATAAATAAATCCTTAGTTTTGTGGCCTTATTTGCTTGAGTACTTAAGTCTTTGGGTGTTTTCTCACCCGGTGCCTTAAGACCGTTCCGTTTGGGAGTCACTGACTAAAGGCTTGTTACATGGGCAGATTAGAAAGCCTAATAGAACTATGGAATAATACCACTAAAAATATATATATAAAAAATAAGGCATAAGAGTTAGAGTTAAAGAATCCTGAGTCAAAATTTCACTGTAACAAAGATGCATATGACTTAGGGTAAATTAATAGACTAAATGAGAAATATAGTTTGACTCCTTACCTTGATTGATAATAAGTCTTGGATAGAGACTAAGTTTAGGAATGAAAATTATATTTTGCTATAACTTATAGATTACTTGAACTCTTACAATAATACTTCAAATATTTTTCTTTTTTCCAAAAAACCTTTTGAAAATACTAATACTTTGTTTCTCTTTCTTTATGGATTTTGCGGGTGTAATCCACTGAAAACTCTCATGAGGCAAAATTCGTCCTCTCGGGGGTAACCTAGAGGTTTAATGGCTTGTTGTACATGCTAAGTACAATCGTGATTCTTACTAAAGTGAGTTAGACTAGGTTAGCTTTGTTTCACTTTTGTTTGTTTTTCTCGAGGACGAGCAAAAGATAGGTGTGGAGGGTGATCGGTCGCCAATATTGCATATTTATCATCACATTCTCATATTATTTATTTAATAAGCTCTGGTATTTAATTATCTTTTTGTCTAATTTTTTGCAGGGCCTTTACTAAATGAAAGAGGAGAGAAAATGAGCCCAAAAGTCCACTAAAATTCGGATTAAATCAAAATTAAGGATGAGATCAAATGTTCAGCAGAAGATCAGAGCAAATCAGAAAGATAACACCAAATAGAAGCCATTTAATTTTAGAATTTTATGAATCCATTTCGGTAAGCTCAAAAATTAAGGAGGATATCGTCAAATTCGGAGCTCAAACAGAGAAACCAAGAGGAAATACATACAAACAGATAATCCAATGCAGCCTCCCCTCGGATCTAGCCATCTGGCCATAAAACTATCACGGATCCACTGCATTTCTTGCAGATCTGTCGTAATATTATAATATCTGGGGACCATTTGCTCCCTCTATCTTCAGACGCTTTTTCGTTTTCCATTTTTACTATAAAGACCTGCAAATTTAGAGGCCAGAGAGAACGATTCAGCAGAGAGCACAGGCTAGGCTATTCTATAGTTTGTAACTTAGGTTTTTAAGTTTTCGTTTATGTAATTTTTGTTTTTCTTTATGTAACTTAGAGGAGAGGAAAGTTTCATAGAGGAATGAGAGTGAAGCTTGTATTGAGGGTGACACGGTGTGCGTTCTTTTTTTCTTTCATTTTGATTTGAATCGAACAAAGTTGCGGTTTTATGTTCTTCTTCTTCTCTTACTCTTTTTCTACCAGTTTTTAATGATAATCCAAATGAAACCTATAGCATCGAACATGCCTTGCCATTACAAGTGCTCTTGTTAGCTTATGGTGACGGATAGCTATTTCTATTTATTTTCTACTTGCTTTTGAATTCATAGTTTAAGTCTAGGAACAGAGAAGATCCTATTTTCTATGCTTTGCTTGCCTTCTAGATGAGGTAAGTTTTTATCAAGGATTCAAGGTAAGTCATAAACCAGAAGAGGTAAGTAAGTTCTTTTAGATTTTTCTTCTTTTCTTTTAATTTTTAGTTTAGATCACCATCATCACCAACTCTCAACTCTATTCACTATATTCACTTTCTTTCTATATACCTACTTTCTATTTTCTCCACCTTCTAAATCTACCACTTTCTTCTTAACTTAACAATAGAATTGTTTTTCCTTTTCTTTACAAAAATAAGAGAAGAACTTTTAACCATTTCAAGTAACTTAAAGAGAACTTACAACGCTTCCATCGCTAGTCCCTCCTTGTGGATCATAACTCGCATAGCCACTTGCTATCGCAGTAGTATTGAATACCTTGTACTTTAATTTTTATGTTCTGAAATTCTATATTTTTCAGTGCAGGTAATACCTCAATCACCTAGCTTCAAGTAATCGCAACCATTGAAGAACACGCGAGGACAACGACCTTGATCTTGTCGCGTTTTCGCGGCCTTTGCTATGGAAGCGCAGCAAAAATGCGGCCGTTAAGCTCGCATAAGAGACTGCAAGCTGGCTCTGCTCAGGTGTTCTTGTGGAAGGTTCTATTCTTCTGGAATATCCTCTTGGTTGTCAGCAGAATGGGTTTCCATCATTGGGCTTTACTTTAGGCTTCAAAAAATCACAATTAATTAGGAGTTGTAGGCTTTCTTCTCCATTAAACCATGGACCTAAAAATAAAAAAAGAAACATTAATAAAGAAAATTTTATTAGTAATAAATGTGATAATGTGATGTAAAATATGCAAAAGTGAATACTAATCAGTCATGTATCTCATTTATTGTTGTATATACTAAGTCTTCTTGTATGTACACATCACATAACATATATCCAATATTATTTGTTGGCCCAATGGCCTTCCACTCTAGTTTTGATGATGATCAACACTCATGTAATTATGTTTACTAATATTCTTGTGTTTCTAAGTTTCAGATCATTAACAGGATATTAGTTGGTGATTAGCTTCAACAAGATGTTTAGAAGCTTATCATGATGATTCCGGTGCCAAAGCTTAAAGATCATACCTTTGCACTTGGAGAATCACGGAGTTTTGGAGCAAGTCTACTTGAAGATGAAGATCATCAAGAAGACTTAGGTATCTAGTTTAGTTTATGAGTTTTAGATCCATGTGTAAAGCTTAGTTTAGTTGATATGCTCAAGTGCACAAAACACACACGTTTTATGATTTGGTATTTGGTTTTCATGAATAATAGATCAAAACAAGTTTACATATGTTATATGTATAGTAGATGTTTTCTATTTATACATACATGCTTTAACTTGGTAAACAAACTTATTTTGACTATCCTATTCATGTTTTGGAAAAATCAAGTTTGACAAAAATACAGGATTTGTTTTTGATAAAATTTGCAAGACACAAAAATGAATTGATATGTTGATATATTGTCTTGAAATTTTTATCACAGGTTTATGTTTCAATAAAATGACAAAACAATTTTTATGGAATTTTCAGAAAAGATAAAAGATTTTTATAAAATATTTTTTCCAAAAATTCTGACCTTGATTTGTGCTGACAGGCTGGTCGGTCGACCGTGTCGGTCGACCGCACCAAGGGGCCGGTCGACCGACCCGGTCGACCGACGTGCACAGACGTGCACGTCTGTTAGGCACAGATCCGGTCGACCGGGTCGGTCGACCGATGTGAGAGTTCTGCTCTCTGGAAGTTTTCGGTCGACCGGGCCGGTCGACCGGTAGTGCCCAACGGTCACTTTTCTGACCGTTGGCGGTCGACCGGGCCGGTCGACCGGTGGCTGTCAGAACTGCCACATCAGCCTAACGGCTAGTTTTCTGTTTTGGCCTATATAAACCCCATTCCTTTGGGATTTTGGCTAAGGTTTTCAAGAGGAAAATTTACAGTTTTCTGGAGAGTTTAAAAGAGTTTTTAAAAGAGTTTAAGTGCTAAAAAGATTTAATCTTTATTTGTTTTGTGTTTTTGGAAAATCAAAGAAAATAGGATTTGGGATATTTGTGTTGATTTTCATTCTATATCTTTTGGCAAGAATTTTCCCAAGTATTTTTCTTTGTTGCTTGTTTCCAAAACACTTAGTTTCCACTTGAGCTATATCTTCTATCCTAAGTTATTAGGATCTTTGTTTTGTGTGGAAAAGAAAGAGAAAAAGAAAGAAAAGAGAAGTTTGTGGTTGTGGAACCACTTGTTGTAAACCCTCCTTGCTTTTGTGAATCCCTCTTTGGTAGAGGTGATCGGAGTGGTATTGTGATTGGTTTGTGAGCCTCTTAGGTAGAGGTATTTGTGGTATTTGGCTACGGGTCGTATCCCTCTTCGGTAGAGGTGGATTGTGGTTGTATAGCCTCGGTGGCTTTGTAAGGTTGAGAGAGGAGTTTGGTACTCCTATAGTGGATTGGGAAATCCTACACGGTGGTGTAGGCGGGGATGTAGAGCTAGGGGCTCGAACCTCGAAACACATCTTGGTCTTTGCGTTTGATCCAATTTCTCTCAACTCTACTCTTTTTACATTTGTGCAAGCATCATCCATTCATATCATCATATATACTTGTTTGTGTTTTGAGCATTGTTTCATATTGCCTTGCATATATTTCTATTGCAATTCATCTATACTTGCTTGGCTTAATTGTGTGCATTGTATTGCTATATCCTTGATTGCTTGGATTGCTTGTGTGTGTGTTTCATCATAGCATTTCATTCTTTACTTGTTCGATCATATCTCATACAACACGGTTGCATTGCGCACCTCTAACCCATTCAAGGGGAATTGGGAGGAAGGAGTTCAGAACCTCGAAAGGGGTATTCGGCTCTTAGTCGTGTTTTGAGAGATCGTTGCATCACTCATATTCACTTAAGTTTAAAAAAAAAAAAATCATTAGATTAGCATTTACACCTATTCACCCCCCCTCTAGGTGTATTTCAATTGGTATCAGAGCTAGTGCTCCTGATATTAGGCTTAACATCCTAGGAGTAAGATCCATTTGCTTGCTAATCTCTTTTGCATTTGCTTGTTTGCACACATTTAGTTTATACCATGGACTTCATGACCCCACCTATGTATGACCCTTCCAACATTCATGTTTGGAAGATTAGGATGACTGTTTATTTACAAACCCTAGGTCATAAAATTATCTTGCTATTACCAAGGAATCCTTCCTTAGTGATTGCAATCATATAAGGGCCAATGCACAAGCCCTAGAGGCTATTAGAAGCACTTTACCTAAAGAATATCTTTTACGTGTTTCCAATCTTGATTCCGCTTTTGCAGTGTGGAACAAGTTAACAACAACCACCACCTCCAAGCTTCAATTGCCAATCCAAGAAGAGGAATCTAGTGGAGAATCCGATCCACAATGCTTCATGGTCCAAGGGAATGACTCCCTTGAGGTACAATCGGAAACTCAACTAGATAGTAATGATGATGCTAGTTCTTCTAGTAATGATATTGTTGATCCCCATGCTCTAAATGAAGAACTATCCATTGTATGTGAAAAGTTAATAGAAAAATATAAGATTTTGAAAAAGAAAAGTCTAGATATTGAAAAAGAAAATAAATGTTTGCACTCTAGACTTGATTGTGTTTTGCAAGAGAAGGTTGAGGTCTATAATGAAAGGGATTCATTGAGATCTAAATTAGAACTTGCACTTAAAGAAAATGAATTTTTAAAATCTAAAAATGATTGCCATGTTCTTTTGAAGAAAAATGAAAACTTGTCTTCAAAAGTTGAATGTGTTTTAAAAGAAAATGATTCTTTGAAAAGAGAAATTGAGTTCATTTCGAAAGAATTAGAAATTTGTTTGAATAAGAATAATTCTTTGAAAAATGATATGTCTTCTCATGTTTGCCATGCTAGGGTAGTATCACACACTTCACCTATTGCATGCCACACCTCTTCTTCTATCAACAATGATATATCCATGCTTAAGAAGAAGGTAGATTGTTTGGGCTCCACTATGAGCCAATGTGCCATGAACCATACACGGTTGGAAACTTTGCTTCGAAAGAAACAAGTTCCATCTTTTATGCATGCACACCCTCCACGGCATACACATGCTCCTCACGGACACCATCACACGTATGCTCATGTGTACACTTGTACACATTGTGGTCGAAAAGGCCATCTAGCTAAATTTTGCTTTGATAGACTTCATACTACAAATTTAGCTAAGAAATTTGTTTGGGTTAGAAATGAGACTAACCCCCATGGACCCAAAAGACAATGGGTACCAAAGACCACCCCTCCTATTTTTGATGTAGGTGTGGGCTCTCACATGACGTGAGAGTGATGACACCTTGGAGTGGATGCGTTCCGGACTTAAAGGAAATCTATTGGATGCATCACTTTCAAGGGAAAAGATGGTGGAGAGGACCACCAAGTTTTGGAGACAAGGAGGTTGCTTTCTAGGTTTTGGTAACAATTCCTAACTCCTTATTATTTGTTTACATGCTTTCCATTTCATTATTTATAGCATGTTTTTGATGTCTATGGATTAGTATGTTCATTCCATGTTTATTAGATCCTTGACATACATGTATAGTATTTGAGACACACATGCTTATATGAACCCATATTTAGTGTTCTCACCTTATGTTTAAGCTATAATGTACATCATGAATCTAATGCATGTGAATTTACATATTAATCATGTTTTAGTTTTTTCATGATGATTTTTTTTTCTAGTTTTTGTACTTCATGTGGTATACACTAGTTTAGATGTAGATATTATCAAAACTTGCATATATACATGTACACATAGTGAGAACAAATTGACTTATATATGTTTTGCACCTCATGCTCATTTGTACCCACTATATGCACTTGTATAAGCTAGTTTTGAGGATTCTTCCATTTATACTTGTCATACCTATTTTCATGATTTTACTTCATGTATATGTATTTTGAATTCAAACCTAATAAATATACATGTATACCCATAGAGTCTTTTGCCTTCATGCAATTATTTTTAAATAGACTCGTTTATGATTGGGATATGTATGTACATTGTTAGATTTGGATGAATCATACATATACCTAGAAGCCTTGTTCAAATAAAAGAATTTTGATGAATTTGTGTGAGTTTCGTTTTAGCAAAATGATATTCGTGTTTGTCTTGTGCTTAATGATTTGATTACATGTTTAGATGTTAGTTCTCATTAAGACGAGGATTCATATTTTCACATAAAATGGGACACAAATAAATCTATACATGTTGGGTTGAATGCTTATTTGTTCCCATTAGATGTGTGAATATAGTCTAGTTTTGATGATCCATACATTTTAGACTTGTATTCATATTTTTGGATTTATATGAGTTTTGGTTTCATGTATATGTTTATTTTGCCAAAACATTAAGATATACATGTATAGCCCTTGAGTCATTTGCCTTCAATGCAAAATCTATTTATGGACTCAATTGTGTTTAGGGATATGTATGTATACTTAGTGTAGTGACAATTCATACATATACCATGAAATAAAATTTGATTGTTTAATGAAAATTTGATTTTTCATGTTTGATGTATTTATGTTTAACTTCATGTATATGTCTATCTAGTTCAAACTAATCTTATACATATACATCCTTTTTGAGCCACGTGCCTTCATGCATATATTTTGTGGACTCGTTATGTTTTGGATATGTATGTATACTTTAGTTTGTATTAGACATACATATGCCTTGAAGATTAGATAGTTTTGATGATTTTCATGTTTTAAGGAATAATTGAGCTTAATGAAAATATTTTTATGATTATGATATTCACACTTTATTTGTACACTCACCTTTATTGCTTGCTCATGTTTTGTTTTCATGAGTCTTATTTATGCCTAATTGAACTTGAGGGTTTGATATGATGTGAATTTCATGTTTATGAAAAACAATTTTGTTTTATTCCTTACTTGAAGGATTTCGTACTAGTTAACAAGTTTTCCATTTAACTAGTTGCGGTGTTCTTCATTTTGGTAGAGATTTTCAAACAAACCATATTTTCAATCTATTTTTGAAAACCCCTACCATCTAAGGGCGGTAGGATGGGAGATCATGTTCATGTATGCCCTAAATTGAAAATCTTTAAAACTTGAATTATGATTGGGTGGTAGATGATATGAGATATACACATGCTTTTATTGTTATGTCAATTGGTATCATTGAACTTTTTCAATTGGTATCATTTTGACCTTTTTGTATACTCATATGTTTATTGTGTATGTATGTTTTCATTTGGTATCATCTATTGGTGATTGATACTCATTCCATTTCATACACATATACTTGTTTTATTTGTGCCTACTATATTCCTATATCTTAGAGCACAAATAGTTGTTTATGCTAGTGCTTGAGTTTCAATTTGTTTCAATTGACTATTTTTAAATTGGTATCAAGACTATGCATGATTTTAGTTTGTATTTCATAAAGGGGGAGAAAATTTGATTTTGTATTTTAATTGGTATTTGTACTCCCACTCTTTATGATTAAAAGTTGTTATTTTAATTATATGATATCAACATCAAATTTGGTTAAATATATTTAAAATGAATAATTCTTACAATTGGTATCAATGTTTTTACAATTGGTATCATATTTGAGAAATTCAAAATTTGGTATATTTAATTACAATTGGTATCTAAAAAAAAAAAAAAAAAAAAAAAAATTTGTTTTAAAGAAAATATTCAAAGTTTTGATTTGTATTTCCTATATGCAAGGAGAGCTTAACATCTCTCTTACATATAGATTCATGTTGAGTATATTATAAATTGAGGAGATTGACAACTCTTCTTTATATGATATACGTGTGTAGGGGGAGCTTCACATCTCCTCTTATGCATTACATAATATGTGTTATGTGAATTGGGGCTTGTCATCCCTTCTTCATGTAATGCATATGTGTAGGGAAGCTAACTTAGCGTCTTCCTCTTCATGAATGTATATAGCATATAACATTTATTGATGTTTGTTTATTGGTATCAAGATGCTTCATTGACATATTTTCAATTGATATCACGTTTTTGTAGTCACCCCTTATTGATTTTGTTTTTGTTTTAGACAAAGGGGGAGAACTTTGTTTGTATTGTTTTGGTTGACAAAAAGGGGAAGTAAGATTTTTACCCCTCATTTTATTTATGGTTTTTTATTATTCACCCCTTTGTTGATGATTGACAAAAAGGGGGAGAAGAATTTGAGTTTTGTTTTTATATATGCATAATTGTGTTTTTGCATATACTAAGTTCATGCATAGCAAATAAATAATAAGATATGATGCATGCTTTTATTTAGTATCATGTGCTTTCATTGCATATCTATTATGTTTATTGTGATGCATGAGTTAAGGGGGAGCTTCCTTGAAGCTTATCTTTAATCCATGCATATATAACTCCATGAGTTTTGTCATCATCAAAAGGGGGAGATTGTTGGCCCAATGGCCTTCCACTCTAGTTTTGATGATGATCAACACTCATGTAGTTATGTTTACTAATATTCTTGTGTTTCTAAGTTTCAGATCATTAACAGGATATTAGTTGGTGATTAGCTTCAACAAGATGTTTAGAAGCTTATCATGATGATTCCGGTGCCAAAGCTTAAAGATCATACCTTTGCACTTGGAGAATCACGGAGTTTTGGAGCAAGTCTACTTGAAGATGAAGATCATCAAGAAGACTTAGGTATCTAGTTTAGTTTATGAGTTTTAGATCCATGTGTAAAGCTTAGTTTAGTTGATATGCTCAAGTGCACAAAACACACACGTTTTATGATTTGGTATTTGGTTTTCATGAATAATAGATCAAAACAAGTTTACATATGTTATATGTATAGTAGATGTTTTCTATTTATACATACATGCTTTAACTTGGTAAACAAACTTATTTTGACTATCCTATTCATGTTTTGGAAAAATCAAGTTTGACAAAAATACAGGATTTGTTTTGATAAAATTTGCAAGACACAAAAATGAATTGATATGTTGATATATTGTCTTGAAATTTTTATCACAGGTTTATGTTTCAATATAAAATGACAAAACAATTTTTATGGAATTTTCAGAAAAGATAAAAGATTTTTATAAAATATTTTTTCCAAAAATTCTGACCTTGATTTGTGCTGACAGGCTGGTCGGTCGACCGTGTCGGTCGACCGCACCAAGGGGCCGGTCGACCGACCCGGTCGACCGACGTGCACAGACGTGCACGTCTGTTAGGCACAGATCCGGTCGACCGGGTCGGTCGACCGATGTGAGAGTTCTGCTCTCTGGAAGTTTTCGGTCGACCGGGCCGGTCGACCGGTAGTGCCCAACGGTCACTTTTCTGACCGTTGGCGGTCGACCGGGCCGGTCGACCGGTGGCTGTCAGAACTGCCACATCAGCCTAACGGCTAGTTTTGTTTTGGCCTATATAAACCCCATTCCTTTGGGATTTTGGCTAAGGTTTTCAAGAGGAAAATTTACAGTTTTCTGGAGAGTTTAAAAGAGTTTTTAAAAGAGTTTAAGTGCTAAAAAGATTTAATCTTTATTTGTTTTGTGTTTTTGGAAAATCAAAGAAAATAGGATTTGGGATATTTGTGTTGATTTTCATTCTATATCTTTTGGCAAGAATTTTCCCAAGTATTTTTCTTTGTTGCTTGTTTCCAAAACACTTAGTTTCCACTTGAGCTATATCTTCTATCCTAAGTTATTAAGATCTTTGTTTTGTGTGGAAAAAGAAAAGAGAAAAAGAAAGAAAAGAGAAGTTTGTGGTTGTGGAACCACTTGTTGTAAACCCTCCTTGCTTTTGTGAATCCCTCTTCGGTAGAGGTGATCGGAGTGGTATTGTGATTGGTTTGTGAGCCTCTTAGGTAGAGGTATTTGTGGTATTTGGCTACGGGCCGTATCCCTCTTCGGTAGAGGTGGATTGTGGTTGTATAGCCTCGGTGGCTTTGTAAGGTTGAGAGAGGAGTTTGGTACTCCTATAGTGGATTGGGAAATCCTACACGGTGGTGTAGGCGGGGATGTAGAGCTAGGGGCTCGAACCTCGAAACACATCTTGGTCTTTGCGTTTGATCCAATTTCTCTCAACTCTACTCTTTTTACATTTGTGCAAGCATCATCCATTCATATCATCATATATACTTGTTTGTGTTTTGAGCATTGTTTCATATTGCCTTGCATATATTTCTATTGCAATTCATCTATACTTGCTTGGCTTAATTGTGTGCATTGTATTGCTATATCCTTGATTGCTTGGATTGCTTGTGTGTGTGTTTCATCATAGCATTTCATTCTTTACTTGTTCGATCATATCTCATACAACACGGTTGCATTGCGCACCTCTAACCCATTCAAGGGGAATTGGGAGGAAGGAGTTCAGAACCTCGAAAGGGTATTCGGCTCTTAGTCGTGTTTTGAGAGATCGTTGCATCACTCATATTCACTTAAGTTTAAAAAAAAAAATCATTAGATTAGCATTTACACCTATTCACCCCCCCTCTAGGTGTATTTCAATTGGTATCAGAGCTAGTGCTCCTGATATTAGGCTTAACATCCTAGGAGTAAGATCCATTTGCTTGCTAATCTCTTTTGCATTTGCTTGTTTGCACACATTTAGTTTATACCATGGACTTCATGACCCCACCTATGTATGACCCTTCCAACATTCATGTTTGGAAGATTAGGATGACTGTTTATTTACAAACCCTAGGTCATAAAATTTATCTTGCTATTACCAAGGAATCCTTCCTTAGTGATTGCAATCATATAAGGGCCAATGCACAAGCCCTAGAGGCTATTAGAAGCACTTTACCTAAAGAATATCTTTTACGTGTTTCTAATCTTGATTCCGCTTTTGCAGTGTGGAACAAGTTAACAACAACCACCACCTCCAAGCTTCAATTGCCAATCCAAGAAGAGGAATCTAGTGGAGAATCCGATCCACAATGCTTCATGATCCAAGGGAATGACTCCCTTGAGGTACAATCGGAAACTCAACTAGATAGTAATGATGATGCTAGTTCTTCTAGTAATGATATTGTTGATCCCATGCTCTAAATGAAGAACTATCCATTGTATGTGAAAAGTTAATAGAAAAATATAAGATTTTGAAAAAGAAAAGTCTAGATATTGAAAAGAAAATAAATGTTTGCACTCTAGACTTGATTGTGTTTTGCAAGAGAAGGTTGAGGTCTATAATGAAAGGGATTCATTGAGATCTAAATTAGAACTTGCACTTAAAGAAAATAATTTTTAAAATCTAAAAATGATTGCCATGTTCTTTTGAAGAAAAATGAAAACTTGTCTTCAAAAGTTGAATGTGTTTTAAAAGAAAATGATTCTTTGAAAAGAGAAATTGAGTTCATTTCGAAAGAATTAGAAATTTGTTTGAATAAGAATAATTCTTTGAAAAATGATATGTCTTCTCATGTTTGCCATGCTAGGGTAGTATCACACACTTCACCTATTGCATGCCACACCTCTTCTTCTATCAACAATGATATATCCATGCTTAAGAAGAAGGTAGATTGTTTGGGCTCCACTATGAGCCAATGTGCCATGAACCATACACGGTTGGAAACTTTGCTTCGAAAGAAACAAGTTCCATCTTTTATGCATGCACACCCTCCACGGCATACACATGCTCCTCACGGACACCATCACACGTATGCTCATGTGTACACTTGTACACATTGTGGTCGAAAAGGCCATCTAGCTAAATTTTGCTTTGATAGACTTCATACTACAAATTTAGCTAAGAAATTTGTTTGGGTTAGAAATGAGACTAACCCCCATGGACCCAAAAGACAATGGGTACCAAAGACCACCCCTCCTATTTTTGATGTAGGTGTGGGCTCTCACATGACGTGAGAGTGATGACACCTTGGAGTGGATGCGTTCCGGACTTAAAGGAAATCTATTGGATGCATCACTTTCAAGGGAAAAGATGGTGGAGAGGACCACCAAGTTTTGGAGACAAGGAGGTTGCTTTCTAGGTTTTGGTAACAATTCCTAACTCCTTATTATTTGTTTACATGCTTTCCATTTCATTATTTATAGCATGTTTTTGATGTCTATGGATTAGTATGTTCATTCCATGTTTATTAGATCCTTGACATACATGTATAGTATTTGAGACACACATGCTTATATGAACCCATATTTAGTGTTCTCACCTTATGTTTAAGCTATAATGTACATCATGAATCTAATGCATGTGAATTTACATATTAATCATGTTTTAGTTTTTTCATGATGATTTTTTTTTTCTAGTTTTTGTACTTCATGTGGTATACACTAGTTTAGATGTAGATATTATCAAAACTTGCATATATACATGTACACATAGTGAGAACAAATTGACTTATATATGTTTTGCACCTCATGCTCATTTGTACCCACTATATGCACTTGTATAAGCTAGTTTTGAGGATTCTTCCATTTATACTTGTCATACCTATTTTCATGATTTTACTTCATGTATATGTATTTTGAATTCAAACCTAATAAATATACATGTATACCCATAGAGTCTTTTGCCTTCATGCAATTATTTTTAAATAGACTCGTTTATGATTGGGATATGTATGTACATTGTTAGATTTGGATGAATCATACATATACCTAGAAGCCTTGTTCAAATAAAAGAATTTTGATGAATTTGTGTGAGTTTCGTTTTAGCAAAATGATATTCGTGTTTGTCTTGTGCTTAATGATTTGATTACATGTTTAGATGTTAGTTCTCATTAAGACGAGGATTCATATTTTCACATAAAATGGGACACAAATAAATCTATACATGTTGGGTTGAATGCTTATTTGTTCCCATTAGATGTGTGAATATAGTCTAGTTTTGATGATCCATACATTTTAGACTTGTATTCATATTTTTGGATTTATATGAGTTTTGGTTTCATGTATATGTTTATTTTGCCAAAACATTAAGATATACATGTATAGCCCTTGAGTCATTTGCCTTCAATGCAAAATCTATTTATGGACTCAATTGTGTTTAGGGATATGTATGTATACTTAGTGTAGTGACAATTCATACATATACCATGAAATAAAATTTGATTGTTTAATGAAAATTTGATTTTTCATGTTTGATGTATTTATGTTTAACTTCATGTATATGTCTATCTAGTTCAAACTAATCTTATACATATACATCCTTTTTGAGCCACGTGCCTTCATGCATATATTTTGTGGACTCGTTATGTTTTGGATATGTATGTATACTTTAGTTTGTATTAGACATACATATGCCTTGAAGATTAGATAGTTTTGATGATTTTCATGTTTTAAGGAATAATTGAGCTTAATGAAAATATTTTTATGATTATGATATTCACACTTTATTTGTACACTCACCTTTATTGCTTGCTCATGTTTTGTTTTCATGAGTCTTATTTATGCCTAATTGAACTTGAGGGTTTGATATGATGTGAATTTCATGTTTATGAAAAACAATTTTGTTTTATTCCTTACTTGAAGGATTTCGTACTAGTTAACAAGTTTTCCATTTAACTAGTTGCGGTGTTCTTCATTTTGGTAGAGATTTTCAAACAAACCATATTTTCAATCTATTTTTGAAAACCCCTACCATCTAAGGGCGGTAGGATGGGAGATCATGTTCATGTATGCCCTAAATTGAAAATCTTTAAAACTTGAATTATGATTGGGTGGTAGATGATATGAGATATACACATGCTTTTATTGTTATGTCAATTGGTATCATTGAACTTTTTCAATTGGTATCATTTTGACCTTTTGTATACTCATATGTTTATTGTGTATATATGTTTTCATTTGGTATCATCTATTGGTGATTGATACTCATTCCATTTCATACACATATACTTGTTTTATTTGTGCCTACTATATTCCTATATCTTAGAGCACAAATAGTTGTTTATGCTAGTCCTTGAGTTTCAATTTGTTTCAATTGACTATTTTTTAAATTGGTATCAAGACTATGCATGATTTTAGTTTGTATTTCATAAAGGGGGAGAAAATTTGATTTTGTATTTTAATTGGTATTTGTACTCCCACTCTTTATGATTAAAAGTTGTTATTTTAATTATATGATATCAACATCAAATTTGGTTAAATATATTTAAAATGAATAATTCTTACAATTGGTATCAATGTTTTTACAATTGGTATCATATTTGAGAAATTCAAAATTTGGTATGTTTAATTACAATTGGTATCTAAAAAAAAAAAAAAAAAAAAAATATTTTGTTTTAAAGAAAATATTCAAAGTTTTGATTTGTATTTCCTATATGTAAGGAGAGCTTAACATCTCTCTTACATATAGATTCATGTTGAGTATATTATAAATTGAGGAGATTGACAACTCTTCTTTATATGATATACGTGTGTAGGGGGAGCTTCACATCTCCTCTTATGCATTACATAATATGTGTTATGTGAATTGGGGCTTGTCATCCCTTCTTCATGTAATGCATATGTGTAGGGAAGCTAACTTAGCGTCTTCCTCTTCATGAATGTATATAGCATATAACATTTATTGATGTTTGTTTATTGGTATCAAGATGCTTCATTGACATATTTTCAATTGATATCACGTTTTTGTAGTCACCCCTTATTGATTTTGTTTTTTGTTTTAGACAAAGGGGGAGAACTTTGTTTGTATTGTTTTGGTTGACAAAAAGGGGAAGTAAGATTTTTACCCCTCATTTTATTTATGGTTTTTTATTATTCACCCTTTGTTGATGATTGACAAAAAGGGGGAGAAGAATTTGAGTTTTGTTTTTATATATGCATAATTGTGTTTTTGCATATACTAAGTTCATGCATAGCAAATAAATAATAAGATATGATGCATGCTTTTATTTAGTATCATGTGTTTTCATTGCATATCTATTATGTTTATTGTGATGCATGAGTTAAGGGGGAGCTTCCTTGAAGCTTATCTTTAATCCATGCATATATAACTCCATGAGTTTTGTCATCATCAAAAAGGGGAGATTGTTGGCCCAATGGCCTTCCACTCTAGTTTTGATGATGATCAACACTCATGTAGTTATGTTTACTAATATTCTTGTGTTTCTAAGTTTCAGATCATTAACAGGATATTAGTTGGTGATTAGCTTCAACAAGATGTTTAGAAGCTTATCATGATGATTCCGGTGCCAAAGCTTAAAGATCATACCTTTGCACTTGGAGAATCACGGAGTTTTGGAGCAAGTCTACTTGAAGATGAAGATCATCAAGAAGACTTAGGTATCTAGTTTAGTTTATGAGTTTTAGATCCATGTGTAAAGCTTAGTTTAGTTGATATGCTCAAGTGCACAAAACACACACGTTTTATGATTTGGTATTTGGTTTTCATGAATAATAGATCAAAACAAGTTTACATATGTTATATGTATAGTAGATGTTTTCTATTTATACATACATGCTTTAACTTGGTAAACAAACTTATTTTGACTATCCTATTCATGTTTTGGAAAAATCAAGTTTGACAAAAATACAGGATTTGTTTTTGATAAAATTTGCAAGACACAAAAATGAATTGATATGTTGATATATTGTCTTGAAATTTTTATCACAGGTTTATGTTTCAATATAAAATGACAAAACAATTTTTATGGAATTTTCAGAAAGATAAAAGATTTTTATAAAATATTTTTTCCAAAAATTCTGACCTTGATTTGTGCTGACAGGCTGGTCGGTCGACCGTGTCGGTCGAC
Source organism: Agave tequilana (assembly GCA_038442645.1). Lineage (NCBI taxonomy): Eukaryota > Viridiplantae > Streptophyta > Magnoliopsida > Asparagales > Asparagaceae > Agave > Agave tequilana. The sequence continues at coordinate 143,749 of JAVJIF010033334.1, read as the reverse complement.
CGCACCAAGGGGCCGGTCGACCGACCCGGTCGACCGACGTGCACAGACGTGCACGTCTGTTAGGCACAGATCCGGTCGACCGGGTCGGTCGACCGATGTGAGAGTTCTGCTCTCTGGAAGTTTTCGGTCGACCGGGCCGGTCGACCGGTAGTGCCCAACGGTCACTTTTCTGACCGTTGGCGGTCGACCGGGCCGGTCGACCGGTGGCTGTCAGAACTGCCACATCAGCCTAACGGCTAGTTTTCTGTTTTGGCCTATATAAACCCCATTCCTTTGGGATTTTGGCTAAGATTTTCAAGAGGAAAATTTACAGTTTTCTGGAGAGTTTAAAAGAGTTTTTAAAAGAGTTTAAGTGCTAAAAAGATTTAATCTTTATTTGTTTTGTGTTTTTGGAAAATCAAAGAAAATAGGATTTGGGATATTTGTGTTGATTTTCATTCTATATCTTTTGGCAAGAATTTTCCCAAGTATTTTTCTTTGTTGCTTGTTTCCAAAACACTTAGTTTCCACTTGAGCTATATCTTCTATCCTAAGTTATTAGGATCTTTGTTTTGTGTGGAAAAAGAAAAGAGAAAAAGAAAGAAAAGAGAAGTTTGTGGTTGTGGAACCACTTGTTGTAAACCCTCCTTGCTTTTGTGAATCCCTCTTCGGTAGAGGTGATCGGAGTGGTATTATGATTGGTTTGTGAGCCTCTTAGGTAGAGGTATTTGTGGTATTTGGCTACGGGCCGTATCCCTCTTCGGTAGAGGTGGATTGTGGTTGTATAGCCTCGGTGGCTTTGTAAGGTTGAGAGAGGAGTTTGGTACTCCTATAGTGGATTGGGAAATCCTACACGGTGGTGTAGGCGGGGATGTAGAGCTAGGGGCTCGAACCTCGAAACACATCTTGGTCTTTGCGTTTGATCCAATTTCTCTCAACTCTACTCTTTTTACATTTGTGCAAGCATCATCCATTCATATCATCATATATACTTGTTTGTGTTTTGAGCATTGTTTCATATTGCCTTGCATATATTTCTATTGCAATTCATCTATACTTGCTTGGCTTAATTGTGTGCATTGTATTGCTATATCCTTGATTGCTTGGATTGCTTGTGTGTGTGTTTCATCATAGCATTTCATTCTTTACTTGTTCGATCATATCTCATACAACACGGTTGCATTGCGCACCTCTAACCCATTCAAGGGGAATTGGGAGGAAGGAGTTCAGAACCTCGAAAGGGGTATTCGGCTCTTAGTCGTGTTTTGAGAGATCGTTGCATCACTCATATTCACTTAAGTTTAAAAAAAAAAATCATTAGATTAGCATTTACACCTATTCACCCCCCCTCTAGGTGTATTTCATTATTACTTTCATATAGTACATATCTTATACAAATTTCATATCACTACATTCATCTATCATACTTGGTGATATATGCATCATATATCATCACATACATGTATCACACATGTCGATACCCTTCATTACACATCATATCAGTATATATACATATTACACATATTCAACACATAAGTATTTTTTTATCGATATTTTATCTTAAAATATTCATCATTTCATGGTCAAATTCTCAATAAGGTTTTTTTCGTTCTGATTTGATCTTGATTTGTCTGATATTTTAATCATTCTCTTATTCCAGTGTCTCATACCATTGGTAGTTCACACTGAAAGCACGCACTCCCAGCAGAACACATTCGAATCAAGACATGCGGATATACCTTTATTCAAATGTAAGAAAAAAGTCAAATATCACACATTCTGAGATTAATCATATGCATAAAAACCCACTACACCTATGAATTACTCACATCAAAGCACATATTCATTCGTTCATACAAGTTACATGCCCATATACACATCCATTATAACATTAGTCTTATTTCTGAACCAATGATCTAATTCAATCTCTGGACCTATACTTCTCTATTTCTGAATCTTATTTCATAAACCTTTACTCTTAATTATTCAGATAATCTTTGAAAATTTTGATATCATCTCTCTAAAATATAGAGTCTGACCCAATATAACAACTCAAATTTTGGCTAATATCAGCTTACTTATCAATATACAACGTTCCACGTAATATATAATATCATTTTGATTTGACCTTGTCTACTTATAATTTCAAATTTCATCATATAATTTTATCTCAGAGTCAATCAAATAAACATATACATGAGAGTACTCCTCTCGATATAACATGCAAATACAAAAACAACTAAAATCCATCTTTACATAATCAACTATTTGATCTATGCAATAACATCACTACACACACACACACATATATTAACAAAATACTCAAATAAATTAATCGGCTTGGTGAACCCATACTAGAGTTACTTTGAACCCTTCCAGTAAATCCTTGCCATAAGCCGGATCTTTCTTTAATCTTCACCTGAAAGTCACAAAATCTGTGGGGGAGTGAGTTCAATAGCTAAGTGAGTAAATTCATTCAATTCAAAATTTCAGTTAATTGACAACTTAAGTATGATGTAGTTGAATAATTTTACGAATGAACTCAGTTATTCTCCTATCTATGATGGGTATTACAGTCAATAGGTCACTGATTCTCTCTATTATCTGATATATGTTCTTCGCACTTTCTGGACACACGTATCCCATTATTCAGCATTGTATATCTCATCTAACCTGATTGTCTATCTCTTATACTTGCCAATGAGTCAATAATCATATAAATATATATATATATATATATATATATATATATATATATATATATATATATATATATATATATATATATATTAGTATATCACTTAGAGACTTAGTGATACAATATCATATAATATGTTCATATACCACTTATATTTAGTTCACAACACGTTCGTACTTTACGTATAACCCATGGTCATAATCATATCTCTCAGAGCATAAAATCTTTCTTACTGTTATATTAATTTATAGTTCATTATTATTCTTTCTATGTACATAAGAAATGCAAAAGACACGAAAGTAACATACCCGCTCATGGTAGTCTCAAATTTATAAATGTATGTTCATACCTAATGAAGCATAAAACAACTATATCCATATACCGGATATCACAAATAAGCACATCTATATACCGGATGTCATAAACAATCACATCCATATATCAGATGTCATAAACAATCATATCCATATATCGGATGTCATAAACAATCACATTCATGTATCGGATGTCATAAACAATCATATTCATATACCGAATGTCATAAACAACCGCATCCCATATACCACAACTACATTTATATACCGAATATGACAAAAATATATTCATGTATGCTTTTAATTGACCAAGTAAAAAAAATAAAGATATTAGAATTTATGCCAAGTACACTTAAAAAATAATAATAACAATAATCCCCTTCGATCACCTCCGGTTCAACCAGGCCCCTTTCTCTAATATATTAAATAATAATAATACTTCCCTTCAATCATCTCTTATTCAACCCGGTCCCTTTCTCCATTATATTAAATAATATCAATAATCTCCTTTGATCACCTCCGGTCAACCAGATCTCTTCCTTCAGTATATTAAATAATAACATAAACAAAATGCAATAAATGACATGCATATATACAGTTGCACCAGTATGCATAAATAAATACTATATACTCAATTACCATATACATACATATGAACATTCATTATCACAAATACATTCATATCCATACTGATATGTCACACAAAGTCAAGTTTATATGATTTCACTTCTTAGTTTGTTATTGTAGTTTCAAGGAATTCGAATAGTATCTAAGAGATACTAAACACACATAACACATATGACATAAAAGTCGTAATATTTTTCCAGTCAACTTTTGGCTCATACCACCAGTAGTCGATCTTTCTAATCTTATTACTTATTCATCTCATATTAATTAGTTAATGTCTGAAATTCATTATCAATTGCTTCTTTTATCCCCAAGTAGACTGACTATTGGCTATAACCTGTGTAAATTAGAAATTCCCCAATTCTTTCTAATACAAGTTATTAGTTACATAATAATTTTGATATCGTAAGAATTATCAACAATTTCTATATTATAATTATCCTTAATTTAATCAGGGTGATTACTATTTGTTATTTGATTCAGTTTAGTGTTAACCCTAAATTCTACCAATATCGGTCTTAACAGTATCGGTTTCTATAACACATGCTTTATTGTCACTTATTTCTATCTATTAATTCCAAACTATTCAGATACCCGTGTTGCCTCAATAAATCTGTTTATTACTAGCATGGCCGCTAGTTTCATAATTGTCGGTTTCATATGTACCGATTTCTACCATTACTGTTTTATAGGTATTAATTTCACAATTTATCTTTATTTCAGTCAATTACTAATCAAATCATCCTCTATATTCACATATGCAATCAACCCACATATATGTATATGTATATATAAGAAAAATAGTAAAATTCCTTGCAAATGCCTACGTGATGCAAATCGTACCCTAACCGTGTTCTGATACCAAAATGATGTGAATCATGTGATGCGTGTCAATCAGAGAACAGTGATAAAGCTAAACTTCACTGTGTTTCACTGACAAAATGATCTTGAGTAGGAAAATAGTTAAAATAAATAATAAGATAGATGGGTTTTAACAAAATGTCACAGTTACAGTGGTACCCTTCTAAATCTAAAATATACTTATGCAACTACTGAGTTACGATGGCAAATCTTATATAATCAATATATGATCAGCAAATACAGGGTAAACAAAATCTCACAGTCTCACAATATAGTGGCAGCAGTTTAAATCGATAAAATAATAAATGATAGTTATCAACCCACAAATAAAGAGACCGTGTTAAAGAAAATTACCTACTAACGATTATAGAGAATCTCAATGACCTGGTGAAAGTGCCTATACGTAGAGCTCTTCGTCACGCGCCAGAATCGGAGCTCGGATGAGTAAGTTATAGCCCCAAAATGAAACCAGTGTGAAAATGGGTCTATATTTTAACTTGGACTCATTAATGTAGCTCCACAGACCTTTTACTATAGCAAGCCGGTTATCACTTAAATCTTGAAATCAGATCCCTTTTATTGGTTGCGGGTCGGGTTGGGCTGAGATTGAAATCCGAATTCACTCCTTTATCTCTCCTTCTTCCTCTTGAACGGGTCGGGTTCTTCTTTTGTAACCAATTCAAATGAACTTGAAACCCAATTAACTTTGGGTCTTCTTCTTCTTCTTATAGGTAGTCGAGTGGTGACGGCTGGCGAGCACGGTGGGAGCTCATCATGACGCTGAAATGAGGCGGAGACACGATTGCGGCGTCTTGTTGGAGGTGATGAGGTTGATAATGACACAAAGGGGGTCTGATGGCCTCGCGTTACGAGGAGAAGGGATACGGTTGTCAGCCTTGTGATCATGGATGGCGGTGCGAGGAAGACAGGTGAGGGTGGGGTACAAGAGGTGCTGCTCACGCGCGGGTGGGGGTGGCAAAAGTGGTGGCGCCGACTTTACTGGTTGTCGAAGATGAACACGAAGGAGGAGGAGGTTGCATTATTGGGTTTCTTGGGTTCGTTTTACTGGATTGAAGAAGACAAAAAGAATAAGGAGTTGGTTATTTGTTGTTGATGGCTTTTATGGAGAGAGAGAGAAAGAACAGAAAGTTTGAGAGAGGGTGGCGGTAGAGAAAGAAAGAAAGAAAGGAGAGAATACTTTAGGGTTAGGGGATTTGAAGAGATAAGGTAGGATTTAATCCTAACAAATTGAGATAATAAACTCAATTAACAGAATTCTTTATTTCAAAATTCTTCCTCCTTCATTGTTTGGTACAATAGGGCCTTTTTATAGGCTTTTACAAAAATTGAATCTAACTTAAACTTAAACTTTTAATCTAAATAGAATTACAATCCAAATAAAGAAACTGAAAAATACAAAAAAAATAAAGAAAGAGAAAAAATAAAAAAATCCTACTACTAATTCAACTTGGATTGGGACTTCTTGGATCCGTCTCTCCGGCTCTTTCATCCCGAGTAGATGTTTGCAACAAAAATTTGAGAGACTGTTAGCTCCTCTGAGAAACTTACAAAATATTAAGGAGAAGATTACAAATAATAAAAGAAAAATTACAAGTAGATCTCCTCTGAGATTTCTAGGAAAGTGTGCTGGTGGGAGTCTGATCAGCGCGCGACCACTTTATCCCGTTGATGATACGAGCGAGCGATCGATCTTCAAATGCTACCACTTGAGAATTCCTTCTCGCCTGGTTCTGGAGATTCCTTGAAAAAAGAAGGCCTTGAAGTATCAACATCTTAAACTTAGAGAAGTAATTCTCTGGAGCTTCTAAAAAATAAGAAAAAGTTAGCCTTATTAGCTCTCTTAATACCTTCCTGCCTCTCCTGTTCTGCTCTCTCTTTGATTGCCCGCCTCTCTTGATCTCCTCCGCCACGAGCTCATTCTCAGATGAGCATTTATAGGCTCCGGAGGGGTATAACTGCCCCTAGAATTTAGCCACGACTGATAACAGTCAGCTAGCCTCACGCTGAAGGCTATTTTGAGCTTCGCGCAAGGCTATAACGCTCGCTATAGGCTAAATTTGAGCCCCATGCGAGGCTAGACAGGCTCGTGTGAGCCTAAATATGGCCTATTGACCCGGTCGTTCCACTGAATGTGGGGCGAAGTAGGCAGATGTAACCGCCCACTTAAAGTGGCATTAGCCCCACTAACGTTGTAAGGTTAGCCCACTAAATACTAAGTCAAAGGTTTGACCTGGCCAGCCCTCTCGTAGAGGCATAGAAAACCTCGTGCGAGGCTTAATGTAGCCTCACGCAGGGCTAGGTTTAGCTCCGAACGTGGGGCTAAAAGCTCTTCATCAGAGCCGTCACGGCTTCGGCGAAGCTAGAAAATTAGCCTTGCGTGACTATATTGAGCTTCAAGCGAAGCTAGCACTTGGCTCGTTACTGAGCTTTGAAGGGCTTCAAGGCGAAGCTAGATAATTTAGCCTCTGGAGTGAGGCTAGCACCTTCGGCTCGCACGAGGCTGAGTATTGAGCTGATTCAATCTCAAAAGGTAGTATTTGGCCTACTGTCTGCTTCACTGGATCAGCGGGGCCTGAGCTTCGGCTTTGTCCCTCGGCATGTGTTGAGTTGGTCATCAGCTTGTCTACAGCTTGTCTTTTATACATGTCGACAAGTTGGACATCGTTCTGATCAGTTGAAAAGCTGTATGGGAGTTTGTCTTCTTTAATGTGTCAACAAAACCTCTTTCAAAGTTTTTATAAATCTGTAATAGGATGGTTTAGATTTCAAAATACTTGAATTACTTTGATTGATAATCAAAGATATGTGGGTGTGAGCTTCACCTTGATGGTTGAGCTCAGCTTCTCCTTTAGAACTGAATTTTAGTCTGCTTCTAGGCTGGAATAGTCTCGCTTTTGGGCAAGGCTTTCCTCTGAGTAGCTTCGCCTTTGATAAAAGGCTTGCCTTAGGGCTCGAATAGGCTCGCCTCAGGGAGGAGCCTCACCTCCGGGCTTCTTTAAGCAACCTCGCTTCAAAGCTAAGTTGGGTTGCCAGTGCCCTGTCAGTTCTGGCCTCGCATGGGCTTTGAGAATAGGCTCGCCTCTAGGGTAACCTCGCCTTCAGGTAAAAGGCTCGCCTCTGGGGTAACCTCGCCTTCAGGTAAAATGCTCGCCTCTGGGGGAGCCTCGTTTCTGGAGTAGCCTCGCTTTCGGGCTCTTTTAAGCAACTTTGCTTTCAAGGTGAAGTTGGCTTGTTAGCGCCAAGTCAGCGGTAGCCTCGCATGCGCTGTGAGAGGCGCTCCCTTTCCCGAGGCCAAGCACTCGAGTGCTTTAGCCTCGCGTGTGCTTCAAAATCTAAAGCGCCAACGGTGAAGCTACATAGTGGGGCCTATAAATAAGACCCTTACAGTCCTCTTACAGAGAATTTTCTTCTCTTCATTCAGTGAACCTTCAACAAGGATATTCTTCCTCTCTTTCGTTTTCAAACGACTTAAGATCATCACTTTCTTTAGAGCAGCTCTATGGCATCTTCTCATCGCCCGAGCAAGGAGGCAGAGACCCCTGAGGAAACTTTTGCTTCAGTCGTTACTCGACCCATCGTTGGTGAGCACTACTGCTTCCGCGATCTCACCATTTTTTAGTGATCTTTAGGGAGTTATCTCCCTCAATTTTAGCTTTAACAACTAAATTTAGGGATTAAATTCTCTGGATTCTTTGTTTTCTAGTGGATTTTGGAGGAAACCTTTTAGCTTCTTGAAGAAATTGGTACTTGCCCGGTATAAGCTGAGTAATCTCTTAGGTGACGCTAATCTCGCCGTAGGCGAGGTTAAGCCTTATCCTCAATAAGGCAAGTTTAACCTTGCCATTTAGGCGAGGTTAAGACATGACCTTTTCAAGGCTCGTCTAGCCATTTAGGTGAGGCTAGACCTTGACCTTTCTTAGGCCAGTTTAGCCTTGCCGTATAGGCGAGGCTAGAGTTTGGCCTCTGTTAGGCCGGTTCTGCCTTGCCATATAAGCAAGGCTAGAACTTGGCTTCTTTCAGGCTGGTTCAGTCTTGCCATAAGGCGAGGCTAGAGCCTGGCCTTTTTTAGGCCGATTCTGCCTTGCCATATAGGCGAGGCTAGAGCTTGGCCTCTTTAGCCCGATTTTGCCTCGCCATATAGGCGAGGCTAGAACTTGGCCTTTTTTAGGCCAGTTTAACCTTGTCGTATAGGTGAAGATAGAACTTGGCCTTTTTACCTGTTTCATACGGCCAACCAAAGGTTTATGTATTTTCTCCAATTTACTAACAAATTTTCTCCTTTGCCTCCTTGTAGTTCACTATGCGTTAGGACCATCGAACAACTTGTTTGGGACAGTCAAAGGAATGGACGGGAATCTGCATTTCCAGTTCCAGGGTCAGGTTTCCCTTTTCAGTGAATGGAGTTCAACGGAGACGGATGCGTTAATCCTCAAAACTGATGAGCGTGTTACCCGAAGTATATTGACCACTTCTCCGCTCGAAAGACTATAATCGGACAGTGCACCAGAAGCTGGAGTTCATGTTTGGGGATGCGGCACCTGATACTGATCAACAACTGATAGCCAGAGAGGGCCAATGAATTTTCAGTATGGAAGGCGAAAAGAACTATCTTCCGTCAAGCAGGCGACACTTTCCGCTTTCGTACTTCCAATCGGTCACCGTGCCGCAAAAGATAAGATGGGCGGTGACTCGATTCACCGACTCCGTCCACATTGGAGTCTTAACAATGAGTTGTTATAACCTTTGTGGATCTCTTAAGGCCGTACTTGGCATACATCCTAGGAGGGTAGGACAAGAGCTTCCCGTAGGAGGGAATTCGGTGATGGCCCAGACTTTTTGAACTAGTTCATTAAAGTTAAAGGAAACTATCCGGCGAGAGATTTCAAGGCTCCCGGCTGGGTACATCCTGCTCAGAAGCCGTGGTGGAGAGATTTGACGTTTTACGTCTTAGAACACTTTGAAGCGGAACTAAAAAGATTGGACTCCATGAAGCAGTTAGGCCATCTGCCATGGGATGGAAATCAGTGTGCCTAACTTTTTTGCCATCTTCGAATTGTAATGCCCAGCTATGAGGACCTTCTTCACTCCTTTGGTGAATTGGTGTCGGCGCTTCATGACATGTGGGAGATCTCTAACCTCCCGATGGCTCAGTGCCATATGAGGAATATTTTCCCTGCGCGATGGAGTTGGAGCAGATAGAAAAGGATGACCCAGAGATGTTTGAGATATATCGGGAATTAATGTGTCATTTCTACATCTTCATGGATGTTCATAACACCCATGGAAATGCAAACGGGATAAAAGTCTGGGCAGACTATCTGTTCCCAATTTTGGACGGTGCCCCCGAGGATGTCCAGTTCCCCATCCCGAAAGAGGGTATTCGTCAGAAGATGGTATCCAGTGCTCACGAAGATATCATGTTGGAGGAGGAGGACGGGATCTACGAGAAGGGTGACAGGTTCAAAAGCTTTCATCATTAGGTAAAGGCCCTATGTCTCGAGAGACTCTCCTTGCTAGTTTCCTTTGATCTGGCTGAAGAAGTGCGTCGTTACTTCTCCTCCGCATGATGGGATCTTGTCGTGGGTGCTTCTCCCTGCGGTTCAGCTCGTTCATGGGAAACCTCTTAGCCTACTTTCTGCCATGGTTTATGGTATTCAGCATGGTCTCCGGGCGCTGACAGAAGCTTTCTGCCGACCACCTGCTACCAATAGGGGGAAGGGACAAATACTTCCTCGTGACGGGCCCAACCCTAGAGTGGATATGCCTTACACCTAGTTAATGGCATGGTTCGCACTGCATTATCCTGCTATTATCCAACATGGGGAAGAGCTACCGGAAGCTGTACACTTTGCACATCTTCATCGCTTTGAAGGGTCATAGTGGCTGCGGACTTACATAGCAGGATGCGAAAACCGGTACATCATTATGATGTGTACAGACTTTACAGGTATTTTCCCTCTATCCCCAGTGCTGGGTATGGTGAGGAATTTTTCGACATGGGTGACAGGAGATCTTCCCTCAGGAAAGGAGTGTTCAAGTGGCTGGTGAGCATCCGCCCATCTCATTTGGTGTATCGATGTAGCGACATTTGTTACCTAGAGTCGTACGTCCAAGCCGTTTTGCTCGTCAGTTTGGATATGATCAACTCTATGTTGGAATCCCAATCCTCACATGGCCTTCATGGGGAGTCTGATAGATGAAGCCAGAGCCTAGAGACAGTTCATCATGGTTGTACCGAGGCTCAGTTTTGCATGCCATACTTAACCCCAAATTTATTGACAACATTGGTTTTTGTCAATGGTACAGGACTTCCAATTCTAACCCCTCAGAATTTAATATTAATTCAACTGGGACCAAGCTCATCCTCAAAGATTAAAGCAGAAGGTCGCAGAGCAAGGTCAGGGGAAACGAGTTAGGGCTCCAGGTCTCCCGGAGATTATGGCTGAAGCTGGTAGTGAAGCTTCAGATGCGGAGAATCCTAGATCCGAGGAAGTTGGTGGTGGAGAAGCCGCACCCGAAGCTGCTAGCGGAGCAGGTGAAGGTCCTCTTGAGGAAGAAGAAGAAGAAGAAGACTGTGACACACATTTTAAGCGGAAGCGGAAGAAGCCAGAGTCGAAGGAGCCTGCTCCTAAAGAATTCACCAAGCAGAAGGCTACTCAAAAAGAGCCTCATAAGAAGCAGGTGACAAAGAGAGCTCGCCGAGAGACTCAAAAAGCTTTCGTCACTGCGTTGAGTGAATCGGTAGCAGAAGTCCCGCCTCCTTTGATTATCAGGTTGCATAGTCAGAAGATACTCCGAAGGAGCCTGCTCAGGTTCCCGGTAAGCTTAATTTTCTTCGCGTCATTTTCCTTCATCCCTTTTTTTTGCTTCTGTGATTGCTTTGTTTCTTAATCTCAGATGTAGGCAAGAAAACTCTAGATGAAGGAGAGGAGAAACTCGACGATCTCTTCACCTATGAGGGGGATGAAGTGACTTATTTTATCTCCGAAGGCCCTGGGGACCAAGAGCTGAATCTGGGGCCTTCCGGTGGAGCTGTTACCATTTTGGAGAAGGGTAAGACTGCCATTATCCCGTGGGACGAATCTGAAGATGTGGAGATCTTGGATTTCCCTGAAGGAAGGTAACTAATTGCTGAGCCCCCTGTCAGAACCAGCTACCGGGGAGGCGCCTTTTGAAATTGCACTAGGAGATTGGCCAAAGCCAAGTAGTAAGGTGGATTCCCCTACCATCAAGGGGTCTTTAGCTGACCTACTATCACTGTGATTACCCCCCACATGGAGACTGTTCCTGCTACGACGGTTAGCACTGGGATGACTATTGTTGTCACCTCAGCTCCTCTTGGTAATGATTTAGCTGTCGTCTTTGTATATGTTGTTATTTCTTTCTTTGACTCCAAAGCCTCTTTTGTAGGAACTTTAGGGCTGACCATTCCCACTGCCGGGTCGGGGTCATCTCGAGGGGGGATAACTACTCCCATCATATTGGACATTGCAGGGGTCGACATTCTCTATCATAGTATTATCCAGCGTCGATTCTCTTCCACTAGCAATTTGATAGTCACTGACGAGGCTGCATCTGCGCCTCCCACCACATAAATCATAGAGCAGCCTGGGATCTAGCTTGAGACTACTAGCGAGCCAGTTTTTGCACCTTCCATGTCTCCAACTCTGGTAACTACTAGTTTGGCAATGATTATGAGTTCGTGTGATTATAAAATTGAAGGAACAATCTAAGAGTTAAGAAATTACCGTGTATTAGCTTGTGGCTAACGGGTCGTGTCCACGAGGAGGAATACGATGAAAGCTTTTCGGTGTTTCGTTTAATAACAAAGAATTGTGCTCGTTTTTGAATTGAAAAGAGAATGGAAAGAAGGAGATGATTAAAAGCGAAATTGCAACTTTGGAGAAGACTTTGGAGAAGGTGATTTTAAAACTTAGAAAATTGTTTGGTTGTTTTAAATATAACAAGGAGAAATTCTGGGCTCACTATCTCACTACTCAACCGTTTATTCTTCTATTGAAATCCTTAGTGCCTTCACTTGATCATAGGCAAAACTTAAGATTGACTTTAGAAAGTTTGAAGTAAAGCATATAAGATGGTTAGAAAAGTTCACTCTTTTCTTTAAGAAACTGTTTTGAATCAAATGTTAAATCATCAAGCGCGAAGAAGCAAGTATGAAATAAAAGCAGTTCAAAAAACGTTCTTAAAAGAAGTAGGAGTTTAAAGATCCAAACCCATCCTCATGTGCCTTCAAGAACACTTTCAAGAAGAAAGACTTTAAGTTAGGCATGCAAATGATTCATTGGGTCTTTTGCATTAAAATCAGAAGAGAAGAAGAATAGAGAGAGGTATAATAGTGAGCCCAGAAAACCAATTTAGCTACTCATGAGAAACAAGAAACAATGCAAGTAATTAAAGTAAAACTTACCGTAAAATGAGTAGAAGAAAATGGAGCTCGACTCTTGTATTGATGTCACTTCAATCTTCTAGTTACAAGCACTCAATTCCTCTCTCTCACAAGTATTTGTACTGAACTACAAATTGCAAAACAAAATACAACTTTTATACTATCTAATAAAGAGCCTAAATCCTTAAAGAAATAATAAAAATTTAATCCTAGTCTTCGCTCCTTTTTTCTCTGTTGAAACTGGTATTTATAGGGAAAAACCAGAGGGGGGAGATCCTGAGAAGATTGGGGGAGCAAACGCTCCCCCAACAAACTTCAACAATCCGCGAAAACACGGCTAAGGCCGCGTTTCCGCGGCCCTGGTGTGGCCATGTGGCCACACCCAATTGGTAGAACTCTCCGGTTTGGTGATTTGCCCATATCTTCTGCTGGTTTTCTCATTTCAGCTTCAGGATTTGACAAAACAGCCTTTGATTGTTGGCTTCAACCGCTTGATTCAGGGAGGATTCTTTTCAACCGGTTTTCAACCTCTCTAATATGCCAAGATTTGCCCTGTTTCCTTAATTTCGAATTTATTCTGAATTAAATCAGAATTAGATGGGCTTTTGGGCTTGTTTCTCCTTCCTTTCTTTTAGTACTTGGGCCTACATTTAACAAAGAAGAAGTAGACTTATAATAGGATTTATTAGCTAAAAAGTATGGTAAGGTGACAATGTATATGCAATATATGTAACTGATCATCGTGCTCTCTAGCGCTGTGGTTGATCCAGGACCTATGATCACCAGCCCTACCTCTCTGGTTGCCAGCGTGCTCGTCTCCATGAGTACCCCCCACAGTTGCTGCCTATCTCTTCTGTTCCGCTGACGGCTACCCTGCAACACCTTCAACAATTTTGACCACTAAACTCACTAAGACTTCCGCTGTGAAGGTTACTCGCTCACCTAGACTGATAGAGGTAGAGAAGGAGTTTGTGGCAGAGATGGTCGATATCTTCTACAAGAGTTTGAAATGATGCATCTCTCCGGTGTTGAAAGATTCGACTAGTCGTTTTGAGTTTCTGAAGGTCATCCTTACTCAGAACATCGAGACCATTAGAAACTTTGAGGGAAGTAATCAAGCTGCCTCTCTGGAGCTAATAGTGGAAGATCTCGAGAAAGATATGGGCAAGTGGCGTCGCCAGAATAGCTCAGATCTAACCTTACTTGTTGAAGAGGAGGTCAAGTGTCTCTCTGACCATATGCACAAGACTTACACAAAGGCGCAATAACTATTGGAAGCAGAGTCTCAGGGGTTGAAGTCCCTGGTGGCTGAGAAGATTAAGATTGCTAACGTGATAGATGCTTCCAATAATGCTCTCGCTGACGCCAATAAGCAGCTTGAGAAGGCAAAAGCAATGATCAAAATGGCCAGTCTCCTCATATCTAGAGCTGGGCCAGTACGTGCAGAGGAGACTGCTCGTCTTGAACAGATGAGTGCCCCGAGTGATCAGGTTCTCAAGCTGGAGGTAGAAAAGAAGGCGGTGAAAGCAGAAATCCAGACTCGCTTGGCACAGCTGGCAAACATTGACTCGGAAGATCTGAGATCACAGGCTTTGGTTAAGGCGGAAGAGAGTAGGATACAAAAACTGTCTTCTCTTGAGAATAAACTTTTATCATACGAGAGATCAGTTTAATATATCTTCTATCTATCTCTCTTTTTAAATCAATAAAAAATTTGCCTTTGACTCATTTGCTCCTCTATATCCTCCTCTATGTGCTCATGTAATTAACCATAGGTAATATAAATATCTCGTAAAGGAGAACGTGGTAAGCAAGTTCTTCTGAAAGAACAAAATAGGGTGAAAATTCACTAAGTTAAATTTCAAAGAAATTACAAATGTGACTGAAATTATTCAAAGGTTAAGAACATGATAAAATCAGTCAAATATAAGAATCCACTGAGGATTAAAAGAGGGTAGATTTAGAAATCACTAAATCTGAAAAGATTAAGTCTGGTGATTCGTCAGTTCAGAGGTGATAAACTGGACATAACTGATTAGAGATCGTCAGACATGAAATTTTGTCCTTCAGAGGTGATGAACTAAACATAACGACAAAAGGGTAAAATTTGGACAATCATCGGTTCATAGGTGACGAACTGAACATAACCGATAAATTATCAAATAAGGAATATTTACCGTTCAGAGGTGACAAACTGGACATAACAGTAAACGAAAAAGTGAAACTTGGCTATCTGTCGGTTCATAGGTGATTGACTGGACATGACCAATTAAGAAGCCACCAAGCTCGAATTTTTATCATTCAGATGTGATAAACTGGACATGATGACAAAATGAAGGTGAACCCAGTTTTGGGGACATGTCTATTCAGAGGTAATAAACTGGACATGATAGACTAAGAGACACTAAGCTTCGAATCCGCTGGCAGAGGTAGTCGTATTAACTTAGTAGTTAGCCCAGTAGGGACTGCGAAGGTGAATTGAATCTGGGCACCGGTCGGTTCAGAGGTAATATGGACATGACCAACTAAGAGACACCGGCTCGCACTTCACTGTTCAGAGGTAGTCGTATTAACATGATAACAACAACTTCCGGCCCTGACGGAGGAAAGGAGAACAAAATTATAGACTCGTCTGTTCAAATGTGTTAAACTAGATATGACAGCTTGAGTACCATAAAAGGGGATAGATCTAGGCATCCGTCAGTTTAGAGGTAATATGGACATAACCTATTGGGAGTTACTAGACTCAAAGCCCTGTTGTTCAGAGATGGCGAATTGGACATAACAGCAAAGGAGTAGTCTCTACCGGACTGGAAGATGAGACTTGGCTATCGTCAGTTCAGAGTTAACATGGACATAACCGATTGAGAACCACTAAGCTCAGAATTTCTACCGTTCAGAGATGACAGGCTGGATATGATGGTAAAAGAAGTAGTTCCGCTGGAGGAAATAGTATTTGATTACGAATTCCATAGGGAAATTGGTATTTCCTTGGGAAATCATTTGGAAGAAATAGTCAGAGGTATATTGTTAACGTGACAACTAGGAAAATCCATTGGGGACTTGAAAAGAAAAATAATAGACTTCGAGGGGAGTCTATAAGAAGCTCACTAGGGAGTTTGTAAATGAATCCCATAAGAGATTATATGTCATAAGTAATCATTAACATGATATAAAAGAACTCCGTGGGGATTCGGTAGGGAAAGGATTATTCCCTGAAGAGTTTTTAGAGATAATCATTGGCGTAATAACCAAATCCCTCATTGGGAAATTTGAAAGGAGATTTTGTCAAAAGTGATCATGACAACTTCTCCGCTTGGGGATTGTAAAAGCAACTTGTCAGAGATGTGATGTTAATTTGATAGGGATTCATTTACTGTTAGAGGTATTTGAACATAACAACAACTTTAGTGGATTTTGATCTGCTGGGGATGTTGATTTTATCCGCTGGGGAATATATCGGAGTCTCACTATCAGAGGTTTAATGTTAACATGATAGGTTTGACTTGTGATTCATTTTATTGGGAAATGAATATTGTTTTGTGTGGTCTTACCATTCCATGGACAAAATTGGCTAGAGATTTTGGAAGGGAATCAAGTGGGATCACGTCCCTTCAGATTTTTAGCAAACCCTTAGTTGTTAACGGATTTGGTATGCTTTTACCAACACCGTTTGAGTTGGGCTAGCCATGCTATTCCCTTCAGCATGATGAGTTATCGAGAATTTCTATTGGACTTAAGAGCCAATATTTTCTCTATCCTTATCCGTTTGAGGGCGTTGGATTTTGATAGCCTCTAAAAAAAAGAGTGACAAAACTAATACTTAGCTAGCTTGCCTTTATTAGCCCAACTCTGTTGAGAATTGGACTGTGTTCTCATGCACTGTTCATCTTAACCAGCTTCTTATATACCGATTAGAACTCTTAACCAGCTTTTTATGTGCCAATTTATGCTTCAGTGATGTTTAATCGGCGATGCTAGTCCCACTTATCGCCGAATAGTTGTTAATCAATGAGGACTATTATGCTCTTGTTGAGCAGGAATATAGTCGTCTGCCATCAATCAGTGAGGACTATTATGCTCGTGTTGAGCATGAATATAGTCGTCTATTGTCGATCGATTAGGACTATTATGCTCGTGTTGAGAAGGAATATAGTCGTTTATTGTCGATCGATGAAGACTATTATGCTCGTGTTGAGCAGTAACATAGTCGGCTACCGTCGATCGATAGTTCCATTGTATTGGGGATATATTCGATGCAAGCATCATATATACTTGACCCAATGACTAGAGGTTTAATGTTAACATGATCATAACAAGTACTTTTCTGATCAGAGGTGAGGTGTTAACGTGATTAAGGATAGTACTTTTTTAGGAATTTGCCATTAACCGCCATCATGAGTATGTCACCGTCAGGAGTTGCTAGGCGATAGGCCCCATTTGAGTAGACTGTTTCTATCACGAATGGCCCTTCCCATTTGGGTTGAAATTTGCCTTGAGTTTTGTATGTCATGACCGTGTGTCATCTGACGCCTAAAATCAAGTCTCCCTTCTAGAATACCCTCTCTTTAACTTTTTTATTGAAGGCCTTTGAGATCCGAGCCTGGTATAACTCATTGCGTTGTTGAGCATGTAGTCGTTTCTCGTCTAGGACTTCGAGTTTTTGAAGGCGTAACCGATCGTTATCTTCCTTAGTTATTTTGGTTGCTAAGGTGACTCGTAGCGATGACATCTAGATCTCTAGAGGTATGACTGCCTCACATCCGTATATTAGAGAAAAAGGCATGTTGCCTGTTGGGGATCGAATCGTAGTTCGATAGGCCCAAATACATTCATTGAGTTTCTCATTCCAATCTCGTTTGCTTGATGAAACAAATTTCTTGAGTAGCTTTATAATTGTCTTGTTGAAAGCTTCCGCTAAACCATTAGCAGCAGGATTATAAGAGGTTGAAGCCACATTCTGAATTTCGTACTTATTGCAGAATCGGTAGAATACTTGACTTGCAAACTAGGGACCGTTATCATGAATAATCCACCTGGAAACACTAAATCGATGGATGACATGGTGTTTAATAAAGTTAACCACATTGAAAGTTTTGACTTCAATAAGTGGTATAGCTTCTGCCTACTTTGAGAAATAATCAGTTATCGCTAAGACGAACCGATGACCTTTCGTTGATGAGGGGCTGATAGGTCTTACGACATCGATTCCCCACGCCTCGAATGGCCACGACGCAACAGTTGGGTGAAGTAGATCAGGAGGTTGATGTATGAAGTCTGCATAGATTGACAGGCTTTACACCTTTGTGCATATTTGATTGCATAGGCTATCATGGTTGGCCAATAATAATCGAGTCTGTGCAATTGATCCTTGAGTTTCGGAGCTAGTTGATGAGCCCCGCATATACCATCCTGTGCCTCTTTAAGCACTTCTTGTGCTTCAAAGTTAGATAGGCAACGGAGCAGGATACCATCATATGAGCGGCGGTAGAATATCTTTACCATCAGATCATAGTAAAAGCAGAGAAACCTTCACCTGATAAAAGCTGCTTCCTTAGCGTCGTCCGGTAATATGTCATGCAAAGTATAGTCAATGATGAAAAACCGCCAATCTCTAGGCTCGAAGCCTATTGAGGTTGCATGGACTTCATTAGTTTCCAACACATGCTTCAGGCAGACGAGGCGTCGAGCGGTCATCATAAAATGATAAGTTGCGTCAATGGGTAGGGCCAATGTACCTGCTAGTGTAGTCAAAGCATCTACCTTAGTATTTTAAAAATGAGAAACATGACCGATGTAAAAGCCTTCAAATGAATTGGCCATTTCGATGACTACATGGTGGTAAAGTACCAAGTCTTCATGCCGAACCTCGTATTCTCTTTTGACCTGATTGACAATCAGCTTTGAGTCACCATAAGCCTCAAGGTATTGTACTCCCATTTCATGAGCGAGCTAGAGGCTAATAAGTAGGGTATTATATTCTGCTACATTATTAGAACAAGGTGTTATTAATGAAAAATGTCTGAGGAAAGACATGATTTTGTGGTGAGATAAATACCACCCCTATACCAGCGATTATCTTGCCTTGGGGGCCAGCTCTTGATCCTTTGAGGTCATATTGGATTCGAAAACCTCATGTGAAATATTTTCATGAAGCTTTGAGCTCTCCGAAATCGGATGAGCTGCCAGAAAGTCTGCAAGGGCCTGACCCTTGACCGTCTTTTGAGGGACAAAATGCATGTCGTATTGAGCTAGAAGGATGGCCCACTTAGCTAACCTCGAATTCAGCGATCCTAGTTTTGTCATGAGGATACGTAAGAGATTAACTTTAGAATTGACATATATGGTTTGGCCAACCAAATAATGTCATGTCTTTTGAACCGCGAAGACAAAAGCTAAACATTCCTTCTAAATAGGACTATACTGGGACTCAACTCCTATTAGGGTTCTACTCAGATAGAAAATGGCTTGCTCATGGCCTTCGTCGTTCTTTTGGGTAATAAGAGCACCCAAAGAATGATCCATAGCTCTTATATAGAGCAAGAATGGTTTCCTTGAGGTAGGAGCCACCAGGACGGAGGGCTTAGTGAGGTACTCTTTAATAGCTTCGAAAGCCTTCTGGCAGGCTTTATCTCATACAAAAGATACGCCTTTTTTCATAAGCCGGGTGATGGTTGACAACGACCTGAAAGATTTGCTATGAATCTTCAAATGTAGGACAACCTATCTTGCAGACCCCTAAGTTCCTTAAGATTCTTAGGTGGTTGCATGCTCTGAATAGCTTTGACCTTGTCAGGGTCAAGATGGATTCCTTTTGATGTGACAATGAATCCCAGAAACTTGCCACTTGAATCAACTAAGAAAGACTTTGTCAGGTTCATTTTCAGTTGATAGGCTCGCATTATATCAAATACTATTTTTAAGTCACAAAGATGATCATTTTTTTTGCTACTTTTGACAGCAATGTTGTCGACATAACACTCTACATTTTTCGGAGGTGGTTATGAAAAATTGTGCTCATTGCATGTTGGTAGGTTGCTCCAGTATTCTTTAATCCGAAGGGCATAACAGTATAATAGTATACCCCCAACGGTGTCCGCAATGAATTATGCTTTTCGTCTTCTGGGTACATCTTGATCTGGTTGTCCCCTGAGAAACTATCCATAAAATACATTCTCTCAAAGCCATAGGTGTTTTCAATCATGACGTCAGTGATTGGCAGTGGTAACTCGTCTTTAGGGCAGGCTGCATTTAGATCACGATAGTCAATACAGATTCAGATTTTTCTATTCTTTTTAAGAACGAGGACAATGTTAGCAACTCAATCTGGGTGTTGCTCCTCTCGTATGAAATCACATTCGATGAGTTTATAGACTTCAGCTTCAATAGCTTCCATGATGTCAGGGCGAAACCGCTGTTGCTGTTGTTTCAGTGGCTTGACATTAAACTTAATGTTTAATCGATGTATGGCTATTTGCGGATCAAGACCGGGCATATCTTCATAATTTCATGCAAAGACATTGATATACTTTTGTATAAGAGCTATCAATTCCTCTCTTTCTGTAAGTAATAAACTTTCACTTATAGAGATGTGTTTAGAGTGATCTCGACTACTCACATCAACCTGAATTACCCTATCCTCAGTGGGTGGTTCACGTTGTTCAAATCGCTTCTCCCACTGGAGATCGAGTTGCTGGGCCCATGGCTCAGTGTCAATCATTTCAATTGCCTCCTCTTGATCCAATTGATCAATTGAAGTCATATTGATGAAGAGGTTTTTGAGGACCACCCTACACTGACATCTGATCTCACTCAGATGAACTAGAGGAATGCGACAGGAGAGATTCATCTCCTTCAGACTGAGACTGAGCGGGAGGTATAACATATCCCAACCCCCTGCGTGTTTTATCATAATAATTTGTTGGCTTCCCTTTCGGCACAAAGTTCGTAGGAGACCATGTCATCCCCTTCTGAAATTCAAGTTATTTCTGTGCTGTAGATTATACCCCATTTTTCTCATCATATGATGCATTGATCGTGCATAATAGAAAATTTGAGGAGGCTCTGAGTCTGAACCCGAATCAGTAATTGTAGATATTTGGGGTTGAATCCTGCCGAATACTATTGGTGATTGATTCCCTTTGGATGGAGAAACCACAAAAGCAGATCCTTCACTGTTCTCTACAGGCGTACTTGTCACGCTTAACATGGACAAGGGCATGTGTAGGGAGGTATCCCCTGTAAATTTAAACAAATCAACACTTACAGGATAATCAAAAGTGACATTCTCATAGATCACCCATTCACCATCATCCTCAATGGGATTGTTACATTTAGGATCGTTAAACCATTGTTTGAAAGCAAAGTAGTTGCCGTGTCTTCCTCTGACTCTAAATCTGCTTCATTGCCGCTATCGTCATCTTCAAACAACGGTTCTTTTGCTACTTTGTTAGCTTCCAGATTGAGGAGAGCATTAGTAATGTAGTTTTTAACTCCCTTGAATGGCTGTTTTTCAGCAAATACCGTTCGTACCATTGCATTATCCTCCATGTACTTGAAGCACTGGTGCAGAGTGGAAGGAACGATCCAATTAGCGTGAATCCAAGGTCACCCAAGTAATAGATTGTATGACGTGCCAGCATCGATAACGTAACATATCACTTTTGATTTTAGGTCTCCAATTCGACAGCAAAGCCGAATTTTTTCCAGTGGATGGCTACTTCCTGCATTGAAGCCATATATCGTAGTAGTCTTTGCTAATAATCTATTCAGCGGTATCCCTAGAAAGTAGAGAAAACTTTTAGGGATAATGCTAAGTGTAGACCCTGAATCAACCTGCACCCTCTCAATGCAAATTGAGCCTATGTATCCAATATAATATAAGGGTCGATCATGTTTATTATCATTAAGAAGTATGTCTTCAGCAGTGAAGATGATGGCGCGCATTTTCTATTGTACCAGATGATATTTGGGGCATGAAGCTCCATCTTCTTTTGTAGGGATGGGTATTTACGTTAGAAATGATTCTGATTCAGCAAAGGCATCCCTAAGTGCCTCTCTCGTCTCCTTAGAGAGGCGGAGTAGCTCGTGCAGAGTAATATGAACTAGGATATTGGCCAATTGTGCCAATATATCAAAGCGGAAGGGAGTATTGAGTCCTCTGAAAGGATTCTTCTTCAAAGATTCATCAAAGCGAATCTCCTTCTGCTTTTCTTTGTCCTCTGGCGTTAGGACCTGGATAGGTGCAGTGGTTCCTAACGTCATTGGTTGGGGAACTCTGTCAGGTGTCTGGTCACACTGCCGCAGTACTGTTTACCAAAACGTGTACCCACTGGCTGCGATGTGGAAGGCTGTGCTGCTAAGGTAGGCTTCTCTCCCTCTGAGTCACTGAGAGAGGCGACAGTCACAGAGTCATCATCTACTGCGAGGGAGACGGCATTGCATGACTTTTCTTTGAGCTTGGGTTTGTTGGTCTCCCATTGTTCATCTTTGACAATATCTGGGTGAACCCACATGATTTCTCCAGATTCTGTCGTGATGGGGATGAGGCTTTTAGCTTTTTGTCATTCAGCCAAAGGGTTGATGACATCCAATCTAACCTTAGGAATTGAGATCAATCTATCTTGGACAGTCATCTTCGAAAATGTGCTGAAATTAAGAATCACCATGTTGGCGGTGACTTTCTTTTGTTCCGACTTGAGAGTCAGAACACCAGCATCTACCAGGGCTTGGATCTTGTCTTTAAGGACATAGCACCTACTGGTAGGGTGATGTACCATCCTATGAAAGAGGCAGTAATTTGGATCATTTGTACGCCCCACTTCATTAGGTCATCGAGCTTCAGGTAACTTCAGTTTATTACCCTTGTGTAGCAAATGGAAGATTGCCACCACCTGCTCATCTTTGAAGGAGTAAACCTTTTGTGGGAATTTAAATTTCTGATTACCATTTGTGGTATTCTTCTGCTTCGGTTGTGCCATCCCTGATAGCTTAACGGCTATGATTTCCTTCCACTTTGATTGAGAAGATTGAGCTGTATCACGCCCTTTAGTGTTGACCCCCCACTTGTTCTTAGGGACTGAGGGCTCAAACTTTTTAGCTGATTTCTCGACTATCTCAGCTTGCTCAACCAGCTCCTTTCATGTATGGGCCTTGACAGCTCATATACGAACTTCTATTCTATCCAAGAAGTTATGATGACATGTCTGGAGTAACATGGGTAACAACATGCCTGCAGGGCATATGAGTAAAACTTGCGGAACCTCTCAATGTATTCCCGCATAGATTTTCCTCCTTTCTAGACTGTTAAAAGGAGCTTGTCCATAGTTACCTCGGTATCGTCTTCGTAGAATCGAGAGAGAAACTAGATTTCTAAGTTAATCTAAGAATTGATAGAGCCGCTAGGCAGGCTCCTAAACCAGTCAAAGACTACCCCTCAAGGGTGTCGATGACCAGTCTTGCCATGATGGCATCATTATCTATCACATTACAGGTTTGATATCAGAATTAATAGATTTGTTAGTTGGGCGAGCCCTTGCCATCGTACGTATGCAACGTAGGTGGCTTGAACTTCGGTGGGTATGGTACTGAATCCCACTCCAACGGATAAGGACGAGTCGTCCTCACCTTCTCCAGTCCATTCCTCTGGGTTAGGGATGTAATCTAAGCCTGGATGCCTTTAATGACCTCGGCATCAATTGAGGAGCTTTCCTTCTTCTTCTCAATTTTAGGACGCTTATCATCGTTATGCTCCTCATCATTATGATTGTTGCTGATGTCATTGGTATTCCGGTTAGTCAGGAGCTGAGTGAGCATCTGCTAGATGTTATCCAAGGCTGCTTACTGAGCCCTGGAAGTCTGCTCTTGTGGACAAAGGTCATCATCATTATTGTCGGCCATGTTATCAGACACGAGACCCGTCTGCACCAAGCTGATTGTGGCAGAAGAGGCATATCCGCTGGCTTCCTCCTCATCGTCTGACCATTGAAAAATATTTCTCAATGGTATAGACGATTCGGCTCCAGTTGACGAAGAAGGTCGTCCATAATCATGAGGTATTGCTACCCTAAAGCGAGTACCGTGGAAGGCACCCTCTTGATTTACTAGAACCTGACTCAAGCTGGGGCTATAGTCGGAGTCCGAGGAGCTGACTGGAGGAGTGAAAGTTTCTCGTCTCCGTCTTTGGGACTGGAAAAGATCCCTTCCTCTATTTATCATGTTAACAGATGCGGTTGCGAGATGAGTCACCTTTGTTGACTTCTTTTTTTGGGGCTTGGCCTTCTCAGCAATCTGGGCCGATATTCGGTCGAATACTGATCGATGACTTGGAGTAGAGACTAATTGGATCTTTCTTAGGTAGCAATGGACGGGGTGTACCGTCACAAGTTGACACCCTGTTTGTCCGCACTGGGACGACGAGATGTGAGTGGGTTCCTCCGAGCAAAACTTTCACCTTGTGCTCAGATAATTTCTCAAGTTTGTATTAACTGGACCCAGCCTATCGATCACGGAGACCCGAGGAGGCTGGAAGTTATCCCTGTTGGACTGAGAAGCCTTAGGCCTAGCCTTAAAGGCTTTCCTTTTGACCATAGGCGAGGCTAAGGTAGCTTCGCCTGAGGGGGTAGCTTCGCAAGGTGAGACTATTGTTCTAATTCAGCCCTTGGAGGCGAACTTAGCTCTGCCATGCAGAGTTCTTCCTGCAAGCGAGGTTAGAAGAGCCTCGCTGTTAGCACTCAGTCGTGCTTTACCTCTAACCTCGTGGCAGAGTATTTTAGCACTTGGTACTGAGAGTGATGCTAGATCAGCGACGTTGTTAGCACGCACAGGTGCTCTGATTTTACCCTCGCATGCGGCAGGTTTAATATCGCCCAACAGTGTTATTGAGGCAAGCGGGGCTGTAGTAGTCTCGCTATAAGCACAGGATGCTTTAGCTTTAGCCTCGCGGGATAGGCGAAGCTGAGAAGCAGAGGGAGTCTTAGCTTCATGGGAAGCTGATTCAAGAGAAGCAAGGGTGTACTTTGCAATCCACATAGCCTTGGCAGAGGCTATTTTAGGTTCGCATGGAACCCTTGAAGGCTTGCACGCAACGCTAACACACTGGCGCAGGTTTAACTTAGTCCCAGTTGGGACTGTGATAGGTTCGCACAGAGCCAATATAGGCTTGCGCAAAGCCTGGTTAGCCTCGCATGAGGCAGAATTAGGTTCATGGAGAACATCAATAGTCTCAACAGAGACTTGTTTCCCAGACGTAGCCAAGGGAACACTAGCTACGCTGACCTTCTGTGCTTGTGCACGCGTAGGAGATTTTTGCTACCCCTAGTGAGAAATTGTTCGAACTTTTCTTGGTCAAAATTAATGACCAATGTTTCAGTAATAGACCCGAGGATCTGATCGTCGCATTGCAACACCTGATTCTCGGTAGTGAAGAATGGTTTCCCAAGCAAAGTTGCCATCTTGTTTTCTATTGAAAATCAATAAGGAAAAAATTATAAAATATTGAGGAGAAGATTACAAGTAATTAAAAGAAAAATTCCAAGTAGATCTCCTCTGAGATTTCTGAAGAAGTGTGTCAGTGGGAGTCTAATCAGCGCGCGATCACTTTGTCCCGTTGACGATGCAAGCGAGCGATCTTCGAATGCTACCGCTTGGAAATTCCATCTCGCCTGGTTCTAGAGATTCCTTGAAAAGGAAGGTCTTGAGGTATCAACACCTTGAACTTAGAGAAGTAATTCTCTGGAGCTTCTAGGAAACAAGAAAAAGTTAGCATTATTAGCTCTCTCGATACCTTCCTGCCTCTCTTATTCTGGTCTCTTTGATTGCTTGCCTCTCTTGATCTCCTCTGCCCCGAGCTCATTCTCAGATGAGCTATTTATAGGCTCGGAGGGGTGTAACTACCCCTAGAATTTACCTATGACTGATAACAGTCAGCTAGCCTCGCGCCGAAGGCTGTTTTGAGCTTCGCGCGAGGATATAATGTTCGCACTAAGCTAAATGTGAGCCGCATGCGAGGCTAGACAGGCTCGCGTGAGCCTAAAAATGGTATATAACCCGGCCGTTGTTCCACTGAACGTGGGGCAAAGTACCACTTAAAGTGGCATTAACCCTACTAATATAGTGGGGTTTACCCACTAAATACTAGGACAAAGGTTTGACCTGGCCAGCCCTCTCATAGAGACGTAGAAAGCCTCATGTGAGGCTGGATGTAGCTCTGTATTTGGGGCTAAAAGATCTTATCAGAGCTGTCACGGCTTTGACGAAGCTAGCAAATTAGCCCTGTGCGGCTATGTTGAGCTTCAGGCGAAGCTAGCACTTGGTTCGTTACTGACCTTTGAAGGGTTTCAAGGTGAAGCTAGATAATTTAGCCTCTGAAGTGAGGCTAGCACCTTGGCATGTTTCTGCTTCACTAGACCGGTGGGGCCTGAGCTTCTGCTTTGTCCCTCGGGATGTGTTGCGTTGGTCA
Source organism: Agave tequilana (assembly GCA_038442645.1). Classification (NCBI taxonomy): domain Eukaryota; kingdom Viridiplantae; phylum Streptophyta; class Magnoliopsida; order Asparagales; family Asparagaceae; genus Agave; species Agave tequilana. The sequence goes on along the minus strand of JAVJIF010033334.1, from coordinate 117,383 downwards.
TCAGCTTGCCAGCGGCTTGTCTTTTGTAGATGTCGACAAGTTGGACATCGTTCTGACCAATTGAAAAGTTGAATGGGAATTTGTCTTCTTAATGTGTCAACAGCAGCATATGCCTTAGTCTAAGATTTAGATTCCATTAGGACTAGTCACACTTCAAAGAGTTAACAATTATAGGACTTTAGTGCCTAGACCTTCCCCATCTTCCCAACCCCATAGGTCTAGTACCCAAACCCCTTCATATAGGGATGACATCAAGGGTAAGAGTTTTGAATGGGACAACAGAAACAAGGTCCCCCAATTCCTCCAGAGTTAGTTTCACAACCAAGTGTTATAAATGCCAAGGTTATGAATATTTAGCCGCCAGTTGCCCTAGTCTTATCAAAATCACCATAATAAATGGAACACCCACCAAAGTCGCTGAGTCAGATTCTTATGTGTATACCTATCACTGAGATATTGAAACTAACGATGAGTCATCAAGCGATGATGTTGGTCTCAACTGCATTAGGATAACGCCATTTACCTATTTGTCTATCGTCAAGTGTGTTCTCTCCACCAGCAGAAAAGGTCAATTAGCGAAGAACTACAACCTTTCATACGTTCACTAAGATTGGATACAAGAGTTATAAGTGAAAAGTCACCTAGAGGGGGGGTGAATAGGTGACAATGCTAATCACGGGGCAAATTAAAAATTTAAAGCTACAACAATCAAATTTCACAAGATGAATGCAAGCAAGTAAATATGACAATGATTATGATGAGCAAGAATAAGAGCAAGTATAGTAAAAGAGTGCAAGAAAGTAAACCAATCGCAAACACAAGGATATGTTATCGAGGTTCGAGCACCCAGCTCTACTCCCCGCCTTCCCCAGAAGGATTCTAGCTACTTCCACTATCACAAAGAACAATTACAACCGGAGTACCCAACTCCTCAATTACAATCACAAGAATATCTGAGTAGTCACAAGACCACAAACTCTCTCTTTCAAAAATCTCTTCCCTTACAAAGGTCCTTAGAGAATAATGAGTAGAATTGAAGCTCTTTTGTGTGTAAGGAAAAGAAATTGAAATCAGAAAAAAACTTTTGAAAACCCTTCAGAAAATGAGAGAATTTGGCACAAAAACCAAGAACTTTGAAAGCCTTAAACTTTTGAATTTTTAGCAATAATTGTTGTTGTAACCAATTTCTCCCCAAACACCCCTATTTATAGGAGAGGGCTAGGGTTTAGGGATAAAACATAATTACTGATGTTTAGGAGGTAATTAGATCAAAATATATCCTTTAAACGAATTTTTAAACACAAAAGACAAAAATAAACAGCTCTTAAAAATCTGCCCGTTACTGTTCAAACGGTCAGATCGGTCGACTGGGCCGGTCGACCGGTAGTTCAAAAATTTGACCGTTATGGGCTAGCGGTCGACCGACTCGGTCGACCGATAAAACCTGTAAGCAAAAACAATAGTCCGGTCGACCGCCCCGGTCGACCGACAGACATGCACATGGATACGTGCATCTGCCAGAACTTCGGTCGACTGGTCCGGTCGACCGGACCAGACTGACACAGACTCGGTCGACTGCCCCGGTCGACCGGATCAGGTCAAAAATTGATTTTAGAAAAGAAAACAAAGAGGATTTTGATTTTAACAAAAATACTTTTGAACAGGGAGTAGTATAAAACATAAATATATATCTGTAGGCAAAAACTTGTATGCAAAATATTTTTGTATAATTTATAAGAAATTATTTTGGAATAAGCATGTGCGCAAAAACGTGTGTGATAGAGCTTCAAACCTATCCACTATTCTTTAACATACTATAAACTGAAAAACAAATTACATGAAGACTTCTTGAGCTATCTTCAAGTCTTTGAGCCATCCAATGCCTTGCTAGTGCCTTCTCTTCTATGATCCTTCCTTGATGTGCAATTTGCCTTCCTTGCTTTGTGGAACTTAGAAGTTCTTGCAATAGCTAAGCGAATGGTTTCTAAACATGGTACAAACCTGAAACTTATCTTAACAAACTTGTTAGTACCAAATAGCTCATATTTGGTTTGTCATCATCAAAACACAAAACAATTGGAGAGTGTAACCTCTTGGGCCAACAATCTCCCCCTTTTTGATGATGACAAAACAAATAGGCTATTAACAAAAATATAGGGAGGAGAAAACTCCCCCTCAAATTATGCTATACATAAAACACAAGAATATGCTCTGGATATCAATAATTGAAATGATGCACCAATTATTGAAACTAATATAAACACAAAAATTGCTCTTGATACCAAAAATACCAAAACAACTAAAACACAAGAATTCTCAAAATACCATACCAAAAATACCAAAACAACTAAAACACAAGAATTCTCAAAATACATGAATTCAAAAACTCATACATACATAAACATAAAACTTCATAAAACAAATCTTTAAAATTAAAGCATATAAATTCATATGGAACCAAGACCAAATGAACTTATTTTTGTCATGTAAACTTATTCTCCCCCTTTTTGTCATACATCAAAAAGGGTTATGAAAAACATGTCTATTCAATAATACAGACATTAAGTTCTCCACAAATAAATGAAAATCTAGCAAAATCAAGAGGTTTAGTGAAAATATCGGCTAGTTGTAAATCCGTGGAAACATAATCAATATCTATATCACCTTTCTCAAATGATCTCTAAGAAAGTGATATCTAATCTCAATGTGCTTGGTCTTACTATGTTGATTTGCATTTTTGGTCATGTGTATAGTACTAGTATTATCACAAAATATTTTTATATGATCAAAGTGCAAATCAAAATCAAGGAGAGTATGTTTCATCCAAAGGACTTGTGCACAACAAGCCCCCGCGGCAACATACTCCGCCTCGGCGGTTGAGAGAGCTACGGAATTTTGCTTCCTAGAGGACCATGAAACAAGACAATTACCAAGAAATTGACATGTCCCACTAGTACTCTTTCTATCTACTCTACAACCCGCATAGTCGGCATCCGAATAGCTAGTCATTGAAAAATCTCTAGTTTTCGGATACCAAAGACCCATCCCAATTGTGCCCTTAATATAACGAATAATGCGTTTTACCGCAATAAGATGAGACTCTTTAGGACACGATTGAAATCTAGCACAAAGACACATACTAAACATGATATCCGGCCTACTTGCCGTTAAATATAAAAGACTTCCTATCATGCTTCTATATAATTTAATATCAACATTTTTACCTTGATCATCCTTATCAAGCTTGGTTGTAGTTGCCATTGGAGTGTTGCAAGCCTTTGATCCTTCAAGCCCAAACTTCTTTACTAGCTCCTTTGCGTACTTGGCTTGGTTAATGAAGGTTCCGTCTTGCAATTGCTTGATTTGGAGTCCAAGGAAGAAATTGAGCTCACCCATTGAAGACATTTCAAATTCAAGTTGCATGACCTTCTCAAAATCCTTGCATAAAAGCTCATTAGTGGATCCAAAAATTATATCATCAACATAAATTTGCACAATTAAAATATCATTATCAACATGCTTAGTAAAAAGAGTTGTGTCTACTTTGCCTTTAATAAAATCATTTGAAATGAGAAAACTAGAAAGCCTTTCATACCAAGCTCTTGGAGCTTGTTTCAATCCATACAAAGCTTTATCAAGTTTAAAAACAAAATCGGGATGAACATGATCAACAAAACCGGGAGGTTGAGAAACATAAACTTCTTCATTAATAAAACCATTTAAAAATGCACTTTTTACATCCATTTGAAAAAGTTTAAAATTTTTAAAACATGCAAAAGCTAGTGTCATCCGTATGGCTTCAAGCCGTGCAACGGGTGCAAAGGTCTCCTCAAAGTCAATTCCCTCAACTTGAGTGTAACCTTGGGCCACTAACCTAGCTTTATTCCTAATGACATTTCCGGACTCATCCATCTTGTTTCTAAAGATCCACTTAGTACCAATTATTGGTCTATCGTGGGGCTTAGGAACAAGGTGCCAAACTTGGTTGCGCTCAAATTGATTGAGTTCCTCTTGCATGGCAAGCAACCAATATGGGTCCGTCTCGGCTTTGAGAATGCCCTTGGGTTCAAAATGAGAAATGAAAGCAAAGTTACCACATAGGTCATGGAGTTTGGAGCGCGTTGTGACTCCTTTAGATGCATCACCCAAGATGAGCTCCTTAGGATGATTTGTAGCGTATCTCCAAGCTTTAGGAAGCGGTTGAGTGCTTTCCTCCTTATCCTCTTGAACTTCACCAATAGGATCTAGCTTTTCTTCTTGAGCGGGTGAGTCCTTCAAGGATAGTCTCTCCATGTCTTCACCTAATGGTTCAATCTCTACAATATTCTCAACAACCACATTAGATTCTTCAAATTTAACATGCATGGATTCTTCAATGGTTAGTGTAGATCTATTGAAAACTCTATATGCTTTGCTAGTAGAGGAATATCCAACAAAGATAGCCTCATAAGCCTTAGCATCAAATTTACCCAAATTATCCTTAGTATTCAAAACAAAACACTTGCATCCAAAAACTTTAAAATATGCAACATTTGGTTTTCTAGAATGATACATTTCAAAAGAAGTTTTTGAAGAATTTTTGCATAAATAAATACGATTCGATATATAGCATGCGGTGTTTACGGCCTCGGCCCATAAATATTGAGGGAGGTCATATTCACTTATCATTGTCCTAGCCATCTCTTGAAGTGTTCTATTTTTCCTTTCTACAACTCCATTTTGTTGTGGAGTTCTAGGACAAGACATTTCATGCTTAATTCCCTTTTCATCACAATAAGTCATGAAGAGTTGGTTAACAAACTCACCACCTCTATCACTCCTTATTCTCAAAATCGGAAAACCTTTTTCTTTTTCAACTCTTTTTCGAAAAATCTTAAAGTGAGAAAAAGTTTGATCTTTATTTTGCAAAAAGAAACCCAAGTAAAACGGTAGAAATCATCAACCAAAACAAATGCAAATCTACTTCCATTTAAACTCTTAGTTTTAGTTGGTCCAAAAAGATCCATATGAATTAATTCTAAAGGCCTAGTTGACATGATATCCTTGATTGGTTTAAAGGAAGACTTAGTTTGTTTCCCAAGTTGGCACGCACCACAAATGCGGTCTTTCTCAAAAGTCAAGCAAGGTATACCCTTCACCAATTCCTTTGAATTAATCCTAGAAATATGGTCAAAAGATGCATGTCCTAATCTTCTATGCCAAAGCCAAGAATTTTCATCAAAAGCATTCAAGCATTTAGTAGAACAATCTAAATTAAGCATGTCAATGATATAAACATTATTATCACGAAAACCGGTAAGAATACAATCATTAGATTTAACATCAAAAATCTTGCAAGAAGTATCATCAAAAACAACTTTAAGTCCACGATCACAAAGTTGGCTAATGCTAAGCAAATTATGTTTTAAACCATCTACTAAAACAACATTCTCAATAATAGGAGATGCACCAATTTGAATGTTACCTATACCGATGATAGTTCCTTTGGAGTCATCCCCGAAGGTGACGGTGCCACCTTCCATGTACCTTGATAGGGTTGTGAAGTTGTTGATGTCCCATGTCATATGTCTTGAACAACCACTATCAAGGTACCACCGCTCCCTACGTCTTGGAGCTTTGGTGTGTACCTACATCAAACAATTTAAGACTTGATTTTGGTACCCATATTTTCTTGGGTCCTCTAGGGTTAGTGTCATGAACCCAAACAAGATTATTTGTTCTATTTAGTTGATCATAGCAAAACTTAGCTAAATGTCCATTTTTACTACAATATGTGCATCTATATACTCTACCATATTTAAAAGCATAATGAGTGTGTGATTTGTGAGTATGGGTATTGTGAGCATGAACATGAGACGTGTTAGGTGTAGTGTGAGCATGAGGAATCTTAGCATGAGATGTGTGCTTTTTAGAAAATTTTTCTTCAAGTTTCTTAGTATTAAAGGCACAATCTTTTAAAACTTTTTCAAAATCATTCATTTTGGATTTAAAAGAAGAAATTTCTTTTTCATAAATAATAGGAGATTTTGCCTTACAAGTACTCTTGTAGGCACAAAATTCTTTTGCATGGAAATGAAATTAGAAGAAATATCATCTTTTTCTTTAGAAACAATGGCAAGTTGATTCTTAAGAAAAGCAACTTCTTTTTGTAAATTTATGCATTCAAGTTTCTTGTTATCATAAGTTTCAGAAAGTTCTACAAAAGCATGCACTAGAACTTCCTTACTTACATCATCATCTTCATCATCAAGGGATTGAGGGGTTACCTTGGGTGTGTTTGCCATGAAACACATATTAGCTTGATCCACCTCCTCTTCGAACTCGCTTTCCGAATCCCATGTAGCTTTGTAGGCTTTCTTCTCCTTCGGCTTCTTTGGCTTGAAGGAGGAAGTCATTTTCTTCTTGAACTCCGGACAATCCGCCATGATATGTCCGGGTTTGCGGCAATTGTAACATATGATCCTCCGCTCCTCTTTGCCTTCAAATTTTCTCCGGAAGTTGAACTTGTTCTTTCGGTACAACCTCTTGACATTCCGCACAAGTAGAGTTAGCTCCTCATCTTCTTCTTCGTCATCTTCATCGTCATCATTGGTGGATGAAGTCTTGAAGGTTATGGATTTCTTCTTTGAAGTAGTGGCCTCTTCTCTTGCCTTCTTCTCCATCTCATGGGTCTTTAGGTTCCCAATGAGACTAATGAGGTCCATCTCGTCCTTGTCGTTCAACTCCTTCAAGGTGGTGGCCTTGATCTCCCATGATGAAGGAAGAGCCCGAATTACTTTCCGCACCTTTTGATCGTTGGAGATGTCATCACCTAAGGAAGAAAGACCATTAGTGATTTTAGTAAACCTTGTAGCCATACTATCATAGACTCATCATCAAGCATTTTAAATGACTCATATTGGGACCTCAAGAGATCTATCTTAGCTCTCTTGACTTGTGAAGTCCCCTCGTGTGTGACCAATAAGTGTTGCCAAATCTCATAGGCGGATTGGCAATGAATTACCCGTGTAAGGTCATCCTCATTCAAGGCGGTCAATAGGGAGTTTTGGGCCTTGGAGTTAGCCTCATTTAGTTTAAAGTCAAGGTCGGTCCAAGTGCTCTCATCACCATCGGGTGCTTCATAGGGTTTGGTCAAGGATTTGGCTACTAAGCTACCCAAAGATTGCAAGAATATAGTCATCCTAACCTTCCAAATTGGGAAATTGAGGCCATCAAATTTAGGTGGGGATTTAATGTTGTCGGCCATTTTTACTAGTGATGAATGAATGAAATGAAAATGTTGATTAGCAATATTTTAAGGATCTCTCTATGGATGTTAAGCCAAACCTAGAGTCCAAGCTCTGATACCAATTGAAAAGTCACCTAGAGGGGGGTGAATAGGTGACAATGCTAATCACGGGGCAAATTAAAAATTTAAAGCTACAACAATCAAATTTCACAAGATGAATGCAAGCAAGTAAATATGACAATGATTATGATGAGCAAGAATAAGAGCAAGTATAGTAAAAGAGTGCAAGAAAGTAAACCAATCGCAAACACAAGGATATGTTATCGAGGTTCGAGCACCCAGCTCTACTCCCCGCCTTCCCCAGAAGGATTCTAGCTACTTCCACTATCACAAAGAACAATTACAACCGGAGTACCCAACTCCTCAATTACAATCACAAGAATATCTGAGTAGTCACAAGACCACAAACTCTCTCTTTCAAAAATCTCTTCCCTTACAAAGGTCCTTAGAGAATAATGAGTAGAATTGAAGCTCTTTTGTGTGTAAGGAAAAGAAATTGAAATCAGAGAAAAACTTTTGAAAACCCTTCAGAAAATGAGAGAATTTGGCACAAAAACCAAGAACTTTGAAAGCCTTAAACTTTTGAATTTTTAGCAATAATTGTTGTTGTAACCAATTTCTCCCCAAACACCCCTATTTATAGGAGAGGGCTAGGGTTTAGGGATAAAACATAATTACTGATGTTTAGGAGGTAATTAGATCAAAATATATCCTTTAAACGAATTTTTAAACACAAAAGATAAAAATAAACAGCTCTTAAAAATCTGCCCGTTACTGTTCAAACGGTCAGATCGGTCGACTGGGCCGGTCGACCGGTAGTTCAAAAATTTAACCGTTATGGGCTAGCGGTCGACCGACTCGGTCGACCGATAAAACCTGTGAGCAAAAACAATAGTCCGGTCGACCGCCCCGGTCGACCGACAGACATGCACATGGATACGTGCATCTGCCAGAACTTCGGTCGACTGGTCCGGTCGACCGGACCAGACTGACACAGACTCGGTCGACTGCCCCGGTCGACCGGATCAGGTCAAAAATTGATTTTAGAAAAGAAAACAAAGAGGATTTTGATTTTAACAAAAATACTTTTGAACAGGGAGTAGTATAAAACATAAATATATATCTGTAGGCAAAAACTTGTATGCAAAATATTTTTGTATAATTTATAAGAAATTATTTTGGAATAAGCATGTGCGCAAAAACGTGTGTGATAGAGCTTCAAACCTATCCACTATTCTTTAACATACTATAAACTGAAAAACAAATTACATGAAGACTTCTTGAGCTATCTTCAAGTCTTTGAGCCATCCAATGCCTTGCTAGTGCCTTCTCTTCTATGATCCTTCCTTGATGTGCAATTTGCCTTCCTTGCTTTGTGGAACTTAGAAGTTCTTGCAATAGCTAAGCGAATGGTCTCTAAACATGGTACAAACCTGAAACTTATCTTAACAAACTTGTTAGTACCAAATAGCTCATATTTGGTTTGTCATCATCAAAACACAAAACAATTGGAGAGTGTAATCTCTTGGGCCAACAATAAGGTGATTGTGGATAGTGAAAGTTGTATCAATACAATATCGTCCAGGCTATGTGAAAATCTAGGATTAGAGATTATATCCCACCTCTACCTATTTAAAGTGTCTTGGATTGACTCCACAACACTTAAGGTCAAACGGTGATGTCTTGTCCAGTTAGTTTCAATCAATATAAAGACAAGATTTGGTGTAATGTGATCACCATGAATGTGGGTCAAGTTATACAAGTAGATCATGATTGTTTAACAAAAATGTCACCATTTACGGTCGATCCAGCATGTGTCAATTTGAGTATGAGAGTAAGCAGATTAAGCTACTACCCTTGAGATCCAAAGCTGGACAATCCCAGCAAATGTCCACTTTGGCTTTGTTGTTAACTCCACCCTCTCTACCTCTCATTGCTACTGTTCCTTCTCCATTACCCACTAATCATGCATACCATGGCCGCAAATCACTTCCTCCCTTACTACCGACATCATCTCACTATAAAGTATTTGAGTCTACACCTGCATTTGCATCATATAAACACATGCACAAACTATACAAAGAAATTAGTGATGAAAATAAATAAAGCAACGTGAAGCCTACTCTACGAGCTGACAGTAGAAAAATATTTAAAACTTTTAATGTAGGCGACTATGTGATGGTTCAGATTTATCTGAAACAGTTTCCTTCGGGAACTGTTAAAATGTTGCATGTTCGAGTGTTGGGCCTTTCAAGATCTTGAATAAACTGAATTGCAATACTTACTAGAGATTATGATATTAGTTGTACTTTTAATTTTAATGATCTAGTAGATTACAAGGGTCTTGATTGTAGCTCCTTAATTATTGGGCCTTCCCCTAAGCTATTGTTTGAAAGATCCCCATTTACCCCACTCCCAGATACTCATCCCATTACAGTAGAGACGGTTGATAAAGTTTTAGAGGATGAGACTATCACCACCAAACTGGTGGACCTTACAGGTACTTAAACCACTGTAAAAGAAAAGCACCGACTGTTGATTCACAGCTAGATTGAGGTGATTTGTAACGGATTGATCCAGTACAGCATGGGAGACCTAATCCATCTAAACTTATCGAAGTAGAGTTTTCTTCCACCGGGGAGAATGATGCAAACATCTACTCAGGATGAAAGAGCCAAAGAGACGGATCCAAGAAGTCTCAGTCCAAGTTGAAGTAGTAGTAGGATATTTTTATTTTTTCTTTCTTTATTTTTTTATTTTTCAGTTTCTTTATTTGGATTGTAATTCTATTTAGATTAAGAGTTTGAGTTTGACTTGGATTCAATTTTTGTAAAAGCCTATATAAAGGCCCTATTGTACCAATAATGAGGGAGGAAGAATTTGAAATAAAGAATTTTGTTAATTGAGCTTATTATCTTAATTTCTTAGGATTAAATCTATCTTATCTCTTCAAAACCACTAACACCTAAAGTATTCTCTCTTTTCTTTCTTTCTCTGCAACCACCCACTCTCAAACTTTTTATTTTCTCTCTCTCTCTCTCTCTCCACAAAAGCCATCAACAACAAATACCCAACTCCTTATTCTTCTTGTCTTCTTCATCAATCCTGTTGGCCCAAAGGCCTTTCACTCTAGTTTTGATGATGATTAACTCATGTAGTTATGTGTACTAATTATCTTGTGATTTTAGTTTCAGATTATTAATCAAGATATTAGTTGGTGTTTAGCTTCAACAAGATGATTTGGAAGCTTGCACATGTTGATTCAAGAGCCCAAGCGTCAAAGATCATATATAGCACTTGCTTGGTGAATCACGGTTTGGACCGAGTCAACTTGGAGACGGCGCTATACAAGAAGACTTAGGTATCCCTAGTTTAGTTTGTGTTTAGAGCCTAATTGTAAAGATTAGAATAGTATGATAATGCTCAAGTTCACAACGCACACACGTTTCATGTTTTGAATATTGGTTTTCGGTTTTCGGTTTTAGGTTTAACCGATCTTGGTTTTCATGAATAGATAGATCAAAACAAGTTTACATGTTTATTGTATATTAGATTTGTTCTATATACATGCATGCTTCAAAGACTTAGACAAACTTAATTTGATATACCTATTCATGTGTTTTAGGTTTTGTGTTTTGACAAAACTTATTTTTGGAAATTAAAGACAAAAACTATGATATATATATATATGTTTCATGTATATTGGATTTCTATCCATATGCATCATGCCTCAAAATGTTTAAATATCATGTTTTTGCATTTGGATAAGTTTTGAACAAAGTTTATTTGGAAAATCCAAGTTTTAAAAAAAAATACAAGTATTGGTTTTGATTGATATTTGAGTATAAATGTTTATCACTTGTTTAATATCAATGCTATGATAAAACAAGTTTTTATGGAAGTTTGATAAATAATAAAAATGTTTTTAAAATGTATTTTATATATGTTTTCTGTTCCAGCTTCAACCAAGTCGACTAGGACCCTGATTAGTCGACTAGGTCTGAGGTCGGTCGAACGGCCCGGTCGACCGACGTGCACAAACCTGTGCACGTTTCTGGCACAGACAGCGGTCGACCGGGACGGTCGACCAGAGCAGAATAGTCTGCTCTCTGGATTATTCGGTCGACCGGGGCGGTCGACCGGTAGTGCAAACGGTTCAAAATTTGACCGTTGCACGGTCGACCGGCCGGTCGACCTGCAGGGCAATTCTGGCTAAATTTCTGTCAACGGCTATTTTCTGAAAATTGCCTATAAATACCCCATTTGAGAGAGGTTTTCTCTAAGATTTTTTGTGCGAATTTTTGCTGATTCTCTGGTGTTTTCAAAGCAATCAAAAGAAGTTTATGAGCTTGAATTGAACAATCCATTTGGTGTTTTCATTAGGGTTTGGAAAATCAAAGAAAGGGTTTTTGGGAAAGAATTTTGATTGAACTATTCTATCTTGATTTCTTGATTTTTCCCAAGAATTTTCTTTGTGATTTCTGATTTCAAATCCTTTGGTTTTCTCCACACTTGAGCAAAAATCTACTATCTATATCTATAGGTTATTTGTGTGGAAGAAGAAGTTGTTTGTGGTTGTTGTTGTGACCACCAAGTTGTAACCCAATCTTTTCTTAGCTTTGTGCTTTGGGTTGTATCCCTCTAGTTGAGAGGTGATCCTTGTATTGGTTGGTGATTGGGAGTTTGTTGTATTGGTTTGAATATTAGCCTCAAGGAGGAGGTTGTGATTGTTGGAGTTTGCCTCAAGGAGGAGGTTGTGTTGGTTGGCTTGGATTTGTGCCTCAGGGAGGAGGTTGTAAAGAGAGGAGTTGGGTACTCCTTGTAAAGGGTCCTAGGTGGACGAGCTAGTGGAAATCCTTCGTGTGTCGAAGGCGGGGATGTAGAGCTGGGTGCTCGAACCTCGATAACATATCTTTGTGTTTGCTCTTGATCCATTGGCTCTCTCTCTACTCTCTCTTTACTTTGTGCCTTGCATTTATTTACATTGCTCATTCATATTTGCTTGGCTTGGTTGTGTGCATCACTTGTTGATAGCACTTGAGTGTAATTTGCATTAAGTTTTTAAATTCCGCATTTAGTTCATAGATTAGCATTGTCACCTATTCACCCCCCTCTAGGTGACTTTTCAATTGGTATCAGAGCTAGTGCTCCTGATATTTAGGTTTAACCACCTAGGAGTAAGATCTTGGTTTGCTAATCTTCACTTGCATTTTCATTTGCACTCATACTAGTTTGCACTCATGGCTAGCCCTCCTATGTTTGACCATTTTAGACTTGATGCTTGGAAGGTGGACATGACTAGGCATTTAAAAACACTAGGTCATCTAGTTTATCAAGCCATTACCATAGAATCCCTCCCAAATAGTAGCAAGCATAAGAAGGCCAATGCATTAGCACTTAGAGCACTTAGAGCATCTCTAAATGAATTTCTTTTACCCGTTTTTGATCACTATGATTCGGCTTTTGCAGTTTGGAGCATCTTGACGTCTCCTGAGCTTCCAAGGATAATTAACAAGATGAGGAGATCTAAGAGAGAAAAGTCCGAAGAGCAATGCCTCATGGTCCAAGGGAAGAACTCCCTTGAGGTACAATTGGATTCTCATATTGATGATAGCTCTAGTTCCTATTGCCATGGTTGTTTTGAAGTTCAAACTTTAAATATGGAACTTGCTCAAAAGCTTGAAAATTTGTTGGAAAAACATGATTTGTTGAAAGAAGATAATCTTGTGTTGAAAAATGAATTAAAGGATTTATGCTCTAATTTTGAATTGGTTTTGCAAGAGAAGGAAGAGATTGCAAGTGAATGTGACTCACTTAAATCTCAACTTGAACTTGCTTTAAAGGAAAATGAATTTTTGAAAAACAAAAATGATTGTGATGATGTTGTAAAGCACAATGAGATTTTATCTTCAAAATTGGATTTTACTTTTAAAGAAAATCTTACTTTGAAAAATGATATTGATTCAATTACTAGAGAATTGGATTTGGTTTTGATTAAAAATAAATCTTTACAAAAAGAGATTGATGTTTGCCATGCTAATGTTGCTTCATGTTCTAGCACACCTATTGCATGCTCCACTTTATCTTCTAACATTAAAAATGATATACTTATTTTGAAGAAAAGTGTTGATAGTTTGGGCTCCACTTTGAGCCATTGTGCCATGAATCACACACGATTGGAAACCTTGGTTCGCAAGAAACAAGTTCCAACCTTGCATGCATACCCATCTAGGCATACACATGCTTTTCATGATCACCACCATCATATGTATGCTCACGTGTACACATGTACACATTGTGGTCGAAAAGGCCACCTTGCTAGATTTTGTTATGATCGCATTTATCATGAAAATTTAGCAACTAATTATGTTTGGGTTAGAAAAGATACTAACCCCCGTGGACCCACAAAGAAATGGGTACCAAGATCCACCTCTTTGACTTTTGATGTAGGTGGGAGCTCTCGCGTCACGTGAGGGTATTGGTGCCTTGAGGTGAATGCATTCTAAGCTAAAAGGAGAAACATTTGGATGCTTCACTCTCAAGGAGATTTGGTGGGAGGACCATCGTGTTTTGGAGACATGGAGAGTTGCCCCTTTGGTTTTGGTAACAATCCCTTACTCCATTTAGTGTTTACATGCTTTTCATTTTTTTATTATAGCGTGTTGTATTTTATTGTCCATTATGCTTGTGCCATTATATTAAAGTTGTACATGTTTAGCTACTTGAGCACCCATGCTTCATTTGGAATCTACATTTAGTGTCTCACCTTGTTTAAACTAACATGTATGCTTTAGATCTAATGTACATGCATATGCACAATGATCATATGATGTTCATGATTCTATGATTTTGTGTTTTAATGATTCATGTGTTGATTAGTATGTTCATTGCTATACATGTATTGCAATTTGTAATCACCATTGTTTATATGATTCCATATTTTGTGTTTTCACAATTGTTTTGATATTATGTATATCTTGATTCTTATAGCATATGAATTTACATAAGGATCATTTTTAGAATAATTGTTGATTTATGACTTGTTTTATGCTTTATGATTTGAATATATGCTTAGATGTTTGTTTTCATGAAAACTAGGAGTTATACTTGTACTTAGAATGGGCCACAAATAAACCTTTATATATGTTTGTGCTTGGATGCCTATTTGTACTCATTAGATGTGCTAGTATAGTCTAGTTTTGATGATTCATGCATTCAAACATGTATTCCCCATTTTGAAAATATTTTATGATATTGAGTTTTAACTTCATGTATATGTCTATCTTGTCTTAACTATTGATTATACATATACATCCTTGAGCCACGTGCCTTCATGCATATACCTTTGTGGACTCCTTTTGTTTGGGATATATATGTATACTTTAGTTTGTACATGACATACATATGCCTTGAAGGTTAAATCGTTTTGATGGGTTTCATGTTTTTGGAAATTTCTTTTGGTAAAAGTAATTTAATTATCATGTGTAAATGTTTTAAAGGAATTTCAATATTGAGCTTGATTGTTCATTTTCATGATGATCTGTTTCACACAACACTTGTACACTCACCCTATTTAATGTTTTCTCATGATTTAGTTTTCATGAGTACAATTTGTGCTATCTAGGTTTTGAGTGTTTTAGTGCCATGTGAGTTACATGTGTTCATGAAAAACATTTTTGTTATTCCTTACTCGAAGGATTTCGTACTAGTTTACCCTCCATTTAACTAGTTGCGATATTCTTCATTTTGGTAGAGATTTTCAAACATACTATAATTTCAAATCTATTTTTGAAAACCCCTACCTTAAAGGGTGGTTGGATGGGAGATCATGTTCATGTATGCTTTATAATGAAAATTATTTTAAACTTGCACATGATTGGGTGGTAGTGAATATGAGATATACACTTGATCTTATTATTGTTTCAATTGGTATCATTGAATTCTTTCAATTGGTATCAAATCTTGACATCCTTTTGTATACTCATATATGTTTTGTTTTATATATATGTATGCATACACTTCATATAGTATCAATTTACAATTGGTATCTCTGTATCAAATTTTAAATTGGTATCTATTTCTTACATACATATATAGATGATTTATTTGTGCTTCAAGATATATGCACAAATTTTGCTTATGATAAGCTTGATTTTTTTTTAATGACCATCATTTTCAATTGATTCAATTTTCAATTGGTTTCTTTATACAAGCATTATCATTATCTTGCTTATGCTAAGCTTGAGCTTTAACATTATTTCAATTGACTTAGTTTTCAATTGGTATTTAGTTTACCATTGGTTTTGTTTCCCACTCCCTAACTTTATAATGAAAAATGATTAAAGAATGATTATTGATTGGTTTCATTTGCTTATAAAGATAAATATCTTCAATTGGTATCTAGATGCATTTGTTTACTCAAAATAGGTATCATTGTGTTTTTCAATTGGTATATGTTTTAATTTCAATTGGTATCATATTTGTTTTCAATGCCCCTCTTACTTTCAATTGGTAATTGGTAGGCATTTCTTAAATGTTTTTATGATCACTTTCTATTGATATCATAATGCACTTCTTTGACACATTTTTTTAATTGGTATCATTTTTGGTTTCACCCTTGAAGTAGTTGGTTTATTCTTTGTTTCATATATTTAGGGGGAGAAGAATTCATATCTATTTTGTTTTTACCCCTTTGTTGATGATTGACAAAAAGGGGGAGAAGATTTATTGGAGTTGATATGCATGAGTTTTCAGTTTTATGTTCATTTCATCTCCATTGGTATTGGAATCAAGAGCATTATGAGTTTTGTTTTTTATTAATATCCATTGGAATCAAGAGCATTATGAGTTTTGTTTTTATTAGTATCAAGAGTTTTGTTTGGTAAGTTATTTGTTTTGTTTTAATTGGAATCAATAGCATGTTTCATATGCATATTCATTTTATGTCAAGAACCTTGTTTATATGCATCTTATTGTTTGTTTATTCCTATGCATGAGTTAAGGGGGAGCTTCTTTGAAGCTTTACTTTAATCCATGCATATATAACTCCATGAGTTTTGTCATCATCAAAAAGGGGGAGATTGTTGGCCCAAAGGCCTTTCACTCTAGTTTTGATGATGATTAACTCATGTAGTTATGTGTACTAATTATCTTGTGATTTTAGTTTCAGATTATTAATCAAGATATTAGTTGGTGTTTAGCTTCAACAAGATGATTTGGAAGCTTGCACATGTTGATTCAAGAGCCCAAGCGTCAAAGATCATATATAGCACTTGCTTGGTGAATCACGGTTTGGACCGAGTCAACTTGGAGACGGCGCTCTACAAGAAGACTTAGGTATCCCTAGTTTAGTTTGTGTTTAGAGCCTAATTGTAAAGATTAGAATAGTATGATAATGCTCAAGTTCACAACACACACACGTTTCATGTTTTGAATATTGGTTTTCAGTTTTTCAGTTTTAGGTTTAACCGATCTTAGTTTTCATGAATAGATAGATCAAAACAAGTTTACATGGTTTATTGTATATTAGATTTGTTCTATATACATGCATGCTTCAAAGACTTAGACAAACTTAATTTGATATACCTATTCATGTGTTTTAGGTTTTGTGTTTTGACAAAACTTATTTTTGGAAATTAAAGACAAAAACTATGATATATATATGTTTCATGTATATTGGATTTCTATCCATATGCATCATGCCTCAAAATGTTTAAATATCATGTTTTTGCATTTGGATAAGTTTTGAACAAAGTTTATTTGGAAAATCCAAGTTTTAAAAAAAAAATACAAGTATTGGTTTTGATTGATATTTGAGTAGAAATGTTTATCACTTGTTTAATATCAATGCTATGATAAAACAAGTTTTTATGGAAGTTTTATAAATAATAAAAATGTTTTTAAAATGTATTTTATATATGTTTTCTATTCCAGGCTTCAACTAAGTCGACTAGGACCCTGATTAGTCGACTAGGTCTGAGGTCGGTCGACCGGCCCGGTCGACCGACGTGCACAAACCTGTGCACGTTTCTGGCACAGACAGCGGTCGACCGGGACGGTCGACCGGAGCAGAATAGTCTATTCTCTGGATTATTCGGTCGACCGGGGCGGTCGACCGGTAGTGCAAACGGTTCAAAATTTGACCATTGCACGGTCGACCGGCCGGTCGACCGGCAGGGCAATTCTGGCTAAATTTCTGTCAACGGCTATTTTCTGAAAATTGCCTATAAATACCCCATTTGAGAGAGGTTTTCTCTAAGATTTTTTGTGCGAATTTTTGCTGATTCTCTAGTGTTTTCAAAGCAATCAAAAGAAGTTTATGAGCTTGAATTGAACAATCCATTTGGTGTTTTCATTAGGGTTTGGAAAATGAAAGAAAGGGTTTTTGGGAAAGAATTTTGATTGAACTATTCTATCTTGATTTCTTAATTTTTCCCAAGGATTTTCTTTGTGATTTCTGATTTCAAATCCTTTGGTTTTCTCCACACTTGAGCAAAAATCTACTATCTATATCTATAGGTTATTTGTGTGGAAGAAGAAGTTGTTTGTGGTTGTTGTTGTGACAACCAAGTTGTAACCCAATCTTTTCTTAGCTTTGTGCTTTGGGTTGTATCCCTCTAGTTGAGAGGTGATCCTTATATTGGTTGGTGATTGGGAGTTTGTTGTATTGGTTTGAATATTAGCCTCAAGGAGGAGGTTGTGATTGTTGGAGTTTGCCTCAAGGAGGAGGTTGTGTTGGTTGGCTTGGATTTGTGCCTCAGGGAGGAGGTTGTAAAGAGAGGAGTTGGGTACTCCTTGTAAAGGGTCCTAGGTGGACGAGCTAGTGGAAATCCTTCGTGTGTCGAAGGCGGGGATGTAGAGCTGGGTGCTCGAACCTCGATAACATATCTTTGTGATTGCGCTTGATCCATTGGCTCTCTCTCTACTCTCTCTTTACTTTGTGCCTTGCATTTATTTACATTGCTCATTCATATTTGCTTGGCTTGGTTGTGTGCATCACTTGTTGATAGCACTTGAGTGTAATTTGCATTAAGTTTTTAAATTCCGCATTTAGTTCATAGATTAGCATTGTCACCTATTCACCCCCCCCTCTAGGTGACTTTTCAAATCCATCAAAACGAACCCAAGAAAACCTAACAATGCAACCTCCTCCTCCTTTGTGTTCGTCTTCGACAACCAGCAAAGTCAGCGCCACCACTTTGGTCCCCCACTCGTGCATCACCCGGCCGCCGCAACGCGTGAGCAGTGCCTTCCGTGCCACACGCTTTCCTGTCTCCCTCGCAACGCCATCCACAATCATGAAGCCGACAACCACCTCCCTCCTCCTCGTGATGCAAGGCAATCAGACCCCCTCCGTGTCATCATCAACCTCATCACCCCCAGCAAGACGCCGTCATCGTGCCTCCACCTAGTTTTAGGCCATCTACGAGCTCCCACTGTGCTCGCCGGGTGTCACCGATCGAAACTACCAATAAGAAGAAGAAGAAGAAGACCCAAAGTTAGCTGGGTTTCAAGTTCATTTGAATTGGGTTTCAAAAGAAGAACCCCATCCGTTCAAGAGAAAGAAGGAGAGATAAAGGAGTGAATTCAGGTTTCCAACCCGACCCGC
Source organism: Agave tequilana (assembly GCA_038442645.1). Lineage (NCBI taxonomy): Eukaryota > Viridiplantae > Streptophyta > Magnoliopsida > Asparagales > Asparagaceae > Agave > Agave tequilana. The sequence continues at coordinate 98,487 of JAVJIF010033334.1, read as the reverse complement.
AACCAATAAGAGGGATAGGATTTTAGGGTTTAAGTGATAACCTGCTTGCTACAGTAACAGGTCCGCGGAGCTACAATAACGGGTCTAGGTTACAAAACAAACCCGTTTTCACACTGGTTTCATTTTGGGGCTGTAACTTTCTCATCTGGTTTCTAATTCGGGCGATCTTAGTATTATTACGATCGTGATGAAGAGCTCTATGCATAGGCATTTTCTTCAGGTCATTGAGATTCTTTGTAATTCTAAGTAGGTAATTTTCTTTAACATAGTCTCTTTATTTGTGGGTTGATAACTATCTTTTATTTTTTTATCGATTTAAATTGTTGCCACTATATTGTGAGAGTGTGAGATTTTACTTACCTTATATTTGCTGATCATAATATTGATTATACAAGTTTAGCCATCGTAGCTGAGTAGTTACACAAGTATATTTTAGATTTAGAAGGATACCACTGTGACTGCAATATTTTGTTAAAACTCATCTGTCTCGTTATTTGTTTTAACTATTTTCCTACCCAAGATGATTTTATTGGTGAAATGTAGCGCAATTTAACTTTATCACTGATCTCTGATTCACACGCATCACATGTTTCACATCATTTGAATGGAGGCTCCTTCATCTAGGGTTTCCCCTCCGCTGGCTGATCCTCCACCGACTACCAATCTGTCTCCCCAATCTCCTGATGGTCATCTAAATCAACCTGAGGATGTTGCAGATGAAGGTTGGACAGCGGTCTCTTGCAGACGTAATTTGCAGAGGGTCAATGTCCAGAAACATGCACCACAGATATGTCCAGAATTTACTGTTCATCCTTCTGTTTGGATTAATCAAGGAGGGAGAAAAGTTGTTTTTCCTCCAAAATAATCCATCCAAAAACCTGCTCAGCATCAACCACCTCTATGGAAGTTTCAAGTTGGATCTAGGGCTACACCATGGTCTCAAATATACAAAGCAGGTAGAGAATTAGATGGTGATTGTAAATTGGAGTTCTATTAGCCTTCTAGTTCTCCTTCTGGTAAGGTTTTTGTTTCAATTCCCAAATCTAAAATTTTATGCAATTTTGAAAAATGGAGTAATACTTGTGTGATATGTTGTGGGTAACAGACCCTTTTACATGCAACTCAAAGCCTGTGTTAAACGAATGTGGAATCCTACTTGCTCACAAGAGATCCACTCTAGAGAAAATGGCTTCTTCTTCTTCAAATTTGGAGATTCTAATGAACATGATAGGACTTGCAATCGGGACCTTGGCTTTTTGATGGCAGGTTAATTGTTTTGAAAAAGTGGTCTGAGGAGACAGGTCTTGAAAGAGATCTTCTATCCTCTGTTCTAATCTGGGTTCATTTCCCCTCCCTTCATTTGAAATTATGGTCTAGATCTATTATTGGCAGGATTGCTAGCATGGTTGGTACTCCTATCCTACTCCTATCCACATGGACAAGGCTACTGCAAATGCTGAAATACTTGCATATGCAAAGATGCTTCAATGAGGTGTCTGCGGCTAAGCCTCTGCCATAGAAAATTAGTTTGCAGATTGAAGGGGAGACAATTTTGACATTGAGGTTGAATATGAATGAATTCCTCCTGTATGTACAATGTGTACTTCATTTGGACACATTACTTCTCAATGTCCTACTAAAGACACTTGGGTGTTAATCGAACAAACTGAGAACAATGCTTCTAGATCCAATCTAGAATTTGCAGAAGGGATCAGAAAACAGAGTCAAATTGGTGACAATACTGTTGAACAGGAAATAAATTCTTCTGTTGGAGTAGATGGTCAAGTTCAAAATGAATTAAATCCTGTTATGAACAATCTGATGGGAGTTCCAGTTTCTGAACACCTGCAAGTTGAAACTCAGATAAATCACAACATGCTCAGCTAAGACAGGCGTGACTACACCAATTTTAGTCCCTGATGAGAAAAATATGATGGGAGCTCCAGTTTCTGTACACCTGCAAGATGAAGCCCTGATTGCTCCCATCATGCACAACTCTGCTCAGACAGGAGTGTCCACTTCGCCTCCAATCCCTGATCAGTCAGGTTCATATGCCAGAGTAGCTGTACCCTCCCCCATACTGACAGATTCTATAAGCTCCCAGTTTTGTCCAGCTTCCAATCAGTGGCAGCTTCAGAGCCAGTGTCTGTAGTATCTGTTGAAACAGTATCAAAAGCATTAGAAACAAAAGTATTACCTTGTGCAGAATGAAAATACACTTAGAGAGGGAGTGAATAGGTGTATGGCTAATCTAATGGTAAATGATGCGAAATTAAAAACTAATTACAACACACTAAATGTAACCAAAGAGTGTAGCCGAATTCCGGTGACGGACTCTGGACTATCTCCTTTAGAGTCCTCTAAATAAGAGTTGAGGTGATATATGAAGCTCTCTTGGTTCAGCACAAGTATGTGCACACAAATAATACTAAGTATATATATGATATGAACAACATGATGCAATGCAAGATATAAGAGAGAGAGTGTTTAGAGATAGTGGATCAAACGCAAACACCGAGACATGTTTCGAGGTTCGAACTACTACTCTACGTCCATGTCTTCACACAGAAGGATTTTCATTATGTCCACACAGGACCTCCCACACAGGGAACCTCCACCGAGGAATTTGCAATTACAAGGTAAGGAGTACACAACTCCTCTCTCCACCACAACCACTTCTACACAAGAGGTAAGGCACAAAGCCAAAACAACAATCACCTCTACACAAGAAGGATAAGGGCTCAAAGCCAAATTCCACCACAATCACCGCTGCACAAAAGGGATGAATATAAAGCCAAAGCACAACCTCCTCTCCACTTAGAGGGATAGGTACAAAGTCAAAAGGAAAGAAAGATTATAACTTGGTGATCTCAAAGACCACAAACAACCCTTAGTGATCTCAATAGACCACAAACTATAATTCTCACAAAAACAAGATCCTATAGATAGGATAGATATGATAGCTCAAGTGTGAGAAAACAAGGTGTTTGGAAAACAAATCACAAAAAAAAATACTTGAAAAAATACTAGAATGAAATAGAAATGAAGATCAAAACCAATATCCCAAATACTTTATTTTTCCTTGATTTTTTCAACCCTTAGAAACAAATAAAAAATAAATCTTTTTGGCACAAAAATACTTTAAAAACTTACTGCTAAAACACTAGTATAAATGAAAATTTTTGCTCTTAAAATTCTTGTTCAAAACAGCCCAAGAGATGGCTTATTTATAGCCTCTCAAAAATCTGCCCGTTGGCAGCCAGGAAAGGTCAAAAATGACCTTCCGGTCGACCGCCTGGTCGACCGGCCCAACGGTCATTTTTCTGACTGTTGTGTCTCCGGTCGACCGCCAGGTCGACCGGGCCAAGCCTGTCGGTCGACCGCCCGGTCGACCGGCCGCACGCGAGAGTTGGGTGCTTTTAGTCGGTCGACCGTGCGATCGACCGACCTACTTGGCTGGCCTGTGCACGTTTCTCGTGCACCCGGTCCGGTCGACCGCCAGCTGATCTGGCTGGGTAATTGGGGATTGAAAACTTAGATTATTTAACACCAATTAAATCTCATAAATGCTCATAAATTTCACAGAAATAAGTTCTTGTTAGATTTTTGAATAACAAATATGTGTGACAAATTACAAACTATTTGAACTATTTTTATGATATAAAATATTTGGCCATAAACAAAAATTGTATTTTCCAAAAACCAAATTTTGAAATGGAAATCCGATTTTTCTAAAGTTGTATAAATATAAAAATAAGATATTTAAACTCTTTTGAAGCATAGAGTGTATGGATAGAATTCAATACACATGTAATAAATATATCTATGTTTTTAACATGAAATCTAAAAATAAGTTTTGTTTAAATATAAAACTCCAAACACATGAAATAGAACATCAAAATAAGTTATTCCAAATATATGAAGCACATATGTATATAGATAAAATCTAATATACATTTAAACCATGTAAACTTATTTTTATTCTATCTATTCACGAAAACCATATATATGAACTAGAAATTCAAAACCCGGTTAAACTGAAAACCAAATATATTTAACTTGTGTGTGTGTGAACTTGAGCATATCAATCACTATCTATCTTTACACAAGATCTAAACAAACCGAAGTCTTCTTGTCGATCCTCATCTTCAAGATGACCCAATTCAAACACGATCTAAAGAGCTTGACTCCAACCGAGTGCTAAATGCGATCTTGATACGCGAGCTCTTGAATCCACATGAGTTAGCTCCAAAAACTCCTTTGTTGAAGCTAAACACCTTCTAAACTGTATAAACACAAGATCATTAGTAAACTAACCTTCATAAGTTAGTCATCATCAAACTAAGGTGAAAAGCCTCTAGGCTAACAATCTCTCACTTTTTGATGTTGACAAAACTTATGAGGTTATATATGCATCCATTAAGGATAGGCTTCCTAAAAGCTCCCGCTTAACATATGTATATCCAATAAACATATAAATGTATGCAATGAAGCTCAAGATACCAATAAAACAAGATATATGCATAAACACATAGTAAAGCATGCATATATAAACCTAAATTCTTCTCCCCCTTTTTGTCACTCATCAACAAAGGGGTGAAGTCAAATAAACAATAAACATAAATAAAAATTTTGATATCAATAAACACAATCAATTGAGTGAACCAATTGAAAGAAACAATCCTTTTTTTTGGAATTGATACTAATAAAAGAACATGATATCAATTGAAAAATGAGCACCAAATTTTTAGATAAACACTATATTTTGCAATAAGGATACCAATTTGAAAATAATACCAATTTAAAATTATTGATACCAATAATGAAAATGTCAGCATATACCAAAGAAAAATATTTTTCATCATAAAAACTGGGAGTTAAATACCAATTGAAAAGTAAAATCAATTGAAAGATAAAATAAGAATTTTTCTCCCCCTTAATGAAATACCAATAAAAATAATGCATAAGCTTGTATATGATATCAATTGAAAAATAACTGACATTAAGAACTAAATCAAACTTAGTAAGAAATAATTTGTGCTAGAGATGTATAAATAAAACAAGCACAATCAAATCAATATATGTATGTATGAAATGGATATACCAATTGAAATTGATATTAATTGAAATTTGAATTATACATATATAAGAAAATATATATGAGTATACAAACATAAAATTCCTTAAAGATCAAGTGTATAACTTATACCTGCCACCCTTTCAAGAACAAGTTTAAAAGATATTCAATAAGAGTATACAAGGTATGGTCGCCCATCCCGGCTAGATAGAGGATTAGAAAGAACTGAAATTTTCTCTTTTCTTAAGACCCTAGATTTGATTAGTATTATTCTTTCCAAGCTTAATTTCAATGAAAAGAGTCTTTTAGCCCAATTTCTTTTTTCCTTCTAAAGTTAAACATATTTTGGAAGTAGAAATAAATTATCCTTATCTTCAGTTAAAAAGAATAAAAATGGAATATTCCATTAATCTTTTATAAAATTTCTTTAATACCTTTATATCCTAATTAAATCCTAATTAAATAAAAGATTGGAAGGAGATTGAATAACATTTCTCTTTTAGAAGAACTGACAAATATGGAAAACCACGAATGTTCATGCCTCAATGGAAGGACCAGCCAAAAATGCGTTATGAAGGTCGTGAAAAGTAACTACTTTGTTATGCCTCCTTGAAAGAGTCCAGAAAAACTATAGAATTATACTGGTGAAGTAGAAGGGCCATGATTATTAACTATAGGAACCATTAGAGAGGGCAATGCAAACTTTAAAAATGAGGAAACAAAAATTAAAGATAGACAATTGCTTGTGTATTTAGCAATCTATGAGGAGGTATCTTCAGTTGTGGATTTGGGTTTGTCTTAGGGAAGAGAGGCAACCCGCTTTTCACAGAAGAACTGGATTAGAGCGGAGATTTGGGTTTGGTTTGCACCGGGAGTTTGGGTTGGTCCATCAGAGAAGGAAGGAGGTTTCAGCTGGCAGTGTTATTTCATTGTGAGGAGCTGGAGCTAGGGTTTCATAGAACCCTAGTTGTGATGAGAGAGGAGAGAGAAGGGGTAAGTTTGAGTAATATTTTAAATTTTTATTGGGTAAAAAAGTAATTTAATTTTTAAACTGTTTAAAAATTAAAATGAGGGTTAATTTGATATTTTTTAAGATTTAGAGGGGTTGTTGAGATATTACGAAGATTTGAGAGGTAAATTTGATAATGCGATAGATTTGAAGAGTACATATGAGAAAGACCTAAAATTATAAGGCCTTAATTTCACCACAACCCTAGCCCTAAACCTTATGAAACTGTCCCTAACCCCTACTCTAGAACCTTTGGGCCGACCCTAGAGATTTTTTTCATTTTTCTTTCCTATCTTTTTCTCCTCTTTTAAGATTTCATGTGAATTCTAGTGGCATGTGGGCAATGCGTCAGTGCTAGAAATAAATAAATAAGCCATAATTTCCCCAAAATAAATCAAAGTGGATTTTAGGCCTAAACTGAAATGGGGTTGAAAGAGTAGGCATGATCATGGCGTTTAAGCAGGTCACGATCATGTACAAGCCTAAGGTAAGACCCGACCCCAATCCTAAGACCTAAGAATAAGCATGTGCCGAGCCCTAATAGTGATAGGGTCAGGGTCAGAACCGGCTCAAGGCCCGTGCCACTTGGAACATTCTCTTAATTTGTGTTTAAGGTAGTTGTAGGTAAGGAATCTTAGTATTTGGAGCGCCTCATATTCATTGGAGAAGAATTCAGGTTCAGGTGGAGGTGTTACAAGCTTCACTGATTAAGTACTGGCATGTACATGCATTGTACATGTTATTAGTCGACTAGGTTATGGGCTAATCGACTGATACTTTAGTATAGTAGACTAGGCCCTGCAACAAAAAGTTGGGTTCTCAAATTGTATTACAGTAGTCGACAGGATTGGGGTATAGTCGACTAATACTTGGTATTTGTCGACTAGTGATTTGCCCTAGTTGACTAGTGTCGGGTTCTGGCTGCAGTTTTTCAATACGGTTTTGTTTCCTTTAACAAGTTTGGATCCGGGTTTTCTCTTTCTCTAGGGCAGTGCTGATTCAGTTGTTGAAGTTTGTGTTAGACTAGGATCATCCTAGATGCATATATAAACCCCTTGGGGGTGGCCTTTTGAAGGTGTGTCAATAATTCAAGAGAAATTTAGATTTTTACCATTGAGAGTTGTGAGAGAGAGAGAGAGATCTTCTTATTACTCTTGTATTTTCTTCTCTGTTTTCAATAAAGATTTCTCCCCTCCTCCTCATGGACATAGGCACATTGTCGAACCACGTTAAATCTAGTGTTCTTTAGTTGTGGTGATTTTAGTTTCAATTGCTTGCTAGTGGTAGATCTTCTATGCTTCTGCTTTCGCTTCTGCTGTCGAGTCTCTAACTCAGTGTTTCTCTGTTATTTGACGATTGATAGATCATAACAATTAGTATCAGAGCGATAACTAGTAAGACGACCATGACAACCAAGTTCGAGGTGGAGAAACGGGAAGTCTAACTTCCTATTGTGAAAGATACGAGTAACAACGTTGCTCGTGAAGGAGGGCATGCAAAAGGCCCTGCTTGGTATTGGAAGAAGCCATCGAAGATGGAGGATGATGAGTGGAACGACATCGACTTTCCACAAAGGCAATGATCATACTATGCCTATTAGATGAGGTCCTCTACAATGTGATAAATGAGAGACAACTATTGGTCTTTCGTATAGGTTGGAGAGTCTTTACATGATGAAGAGTTTGTCGAACAAGCTCTTCATAAAAAAGCAGTTATACAGTCTTCGAATCAAGGAAGAAACACCTATTCTATAACATCTCAATACTTTTAATAGAATCTTAAGCGACTTGTTAGCTCTAGAGGTTAAGCTAGAAGAAAAAGACAAAGCTCTTCTGTTACTCTTTTCTCTTCAATCAAGTTATGACTGCTTGGTGACCACCAACATGTATGGTAAGAAGATCTTTGAGTTAGAAGATGTTAGGCTGATGTTTCAGAACAATGAGCTGATGAAGAAAACAGATTCTACAGAGGAGGCCTCAGATTGTTTGTCAAGGGCTAGAGGGGAAGGTCAAAGAGTAGGTGACCCAAAAGGGATTCAGAGACTTCTAACATTTTCTCTTGCTACTTTTGTAAGAAATTAGGACACATCAAGAAAAAATATATGAAATACAAGGATATGCTAAAGAAGGAAGCTGGCAAAGATTCTGATGTGGCTAGTACCAGTGAAAACTCAGATCATGCTGAGGTTGTCAAAAAAGCAGATGAGGACTCATGTGATGTCTTGACGGCTGAATCAAGAAAAGGTAAATAGTCAGATGCTTGGTTACTTGACTCTAGACATACCACATGTGCCCAAAAAGAGAGTGGTTCAGTACTTACATGCCTTATGATGGAGGTTCTGTCCTGATGGGAAATGACATTGTATGTAAGACTGTTGACATTGGCAACATCCGTATGAGGATGTTGGATGGACTAGTTCGAACCCTCAGAACGTTCGATACGTTCCGAATTTAAAGAAGAATCTTCTCTCGTTGGGAGCTTTAGAAGCTCGTGGATATAAGTTTTCTGGTGCAGATGAAGGAATCAAAGTTACTAAAGGCTCCATGACGATTCTCAATAGAGAACGGACAACAAATTTGTACAAGTTGACCGGAAGCGTTATTGTTGGAAATGCTTCACTAGCAACAGAGAAGGAGGATAATACAAGACTTTGACACATGCATCTTGTATACATGAACGAGCGAGGTTTTCAAGCCCTACACAAAATGAGTTCTCTACCAGGTATCAAATATTGCAAACTTGATCTTTGTAAATTTTGCATTATAGGTAGGAAATGTAGAGTAGCTTTCTCTACATCACAACGCAAGACAAAGGGCTCGCTAGATCTCATACACACAGATGTGGGGGCCTTCGCCAGTAGTATCCACTAGGGGTGCTAGTTATTACATTACTCTCTTAGATGATTTCAAGAAAAGTTTGGGTATACTTCTTGAAACAAAAATAGCGAAGTACTTCAGAAGTTCGAGGAGTGGAAAACTATGGTGAAAAATCAGACAGGGTGAAAGGTAAATGTCTTGAGGTCCGATAATGGAGGCGAGTATACCTCCAAAGAATTCAAAAATTACTTAGCAAGCAAGGGCATCGAACATCAGCTAAGTATGATAAGGCGTCAGAATATAACGGAGTAGCAGAGCGCATAAACCAGACACTAACAGAGCATGCTCACAGTATCAGATTACAGGCTGACATGTCAGAAAAATTTTGGGCAGAGGTGGTGACTCATGCAAGTTATCTAGTAAACAAGTCCCCATCAATAGCTATTGATTTTCAGATCTCAGAGGAGATATGACGAGGAGAGTCTGTAGACTATTCAACTGATTGAGGTTTTAACCTGCACACAGAAATACAGAATTTCAGAACTTAAGAATAGGACGTATAAGTACTCAATACTACCGCTATAGCAAGTGGCTATGCGGGTCGTGATCCACAAGTAGGGACTAGCGATGGAAGCTTTTTAGTAAGTTCTCTTTTATACTACAAAGAATGGTTAAAGATCTTCTTTTAGTTCTTTAAAAGAAAAGGAAAAATAGAGTTACAGCTAAGTTAATAAGAAAGTGGTGGATTGAGAAAGTGAAGAAAATAGAAAAAGGATATATACAAAGAAATTGAAAAGAGTGATAAAAGAGTTTAGAGTTGATGGTGTTGGTGATCTATGTAAAACACCTAGAGGGGGGTGAATAGGTGTAAGTGCTAATCTAAGAAACTAAATGCAAACTAAGTGCACTAAATGCGGAAGCTAATGCAAATTATGCACAAACTAATACAATACAACAAGTGTAGCCGAATTCCCTTGCGAGGCTCTGGACTAACTCCCCTTGATTCCCCTTGAAATGGGTTGAGGTGCTATGTGAAGCTCTTGTTGGATGAGTATAAGTTAGGCACATACACACAAGCAATCCAAGCAATGTGCACACACAATCAAGCCAAGCAATCAAGGATATAGCAATATGAAATAATGCAAGGCAACACAAGCAATAAGATATGGCAATATGAATTATGCTAACCACAAGCAAATATGATATGATGATGAGTATGATGCTTTGCACAATTATAAGAGAGAGAGTTAGAGAGACAATGGATCAAAACGCAAACACCAAGATTTGTTTCGAGGTTCGAGCACCTTGCTCTACATCCCCGCCTACACCACCCTGTAGGATTTCCACTATCTCAACTCCCACCGAGGGAACCTCTACCGAAGAGGATTTCTTACAACTCTAGGAGTACCAACTCTCTCTCAACAACTCAACACAACCTCCTCACAACCGAGGGTTAGGCCCGTAGCCAATACAACAACCAATCCACACACCTCTACCGAAGAGGCTCACAACCAAACTCCACCTCTACCGAAGAGGCTCACAACCAAACACTATCACCTCTACCTAAGAGGGATCCACAACACAATCACCCGATCACCTCTACCGAAGAGGGATTCACAAATATAAGGGTGTTTACAACAATGAGGTTTACAACAAACAACCTCAAACACTTCTCTTTCTTTTTCTCTTATCTTTTTCCACAAAAACAAGATCCTAATAGTTTAGGATAGAAGATAGCTCAAGTGTGGAAACAAGTGTTTTTGGAAACAAGCAACAAAGAAAAATCATTGGGAAAATACTTGCAATATGATAGAATTGAAGATCTAAGCAAAAATCCCAAAAACCTATTTTTCTTTGATTTTCCAAAAACCCTAAAACAATAAAGATGAGAAGTTTTTGCACTAAAAACTCTTTTGAAAACTCTTTTAAACACTTCAGAAAACTGAAAATTTTTCTCTTAGAAAACTTGGCCAAAATCCCCAAAGAGATGGGGTTTATATAGCCCCTATACAAAACTAGCCGTTAGGCTGAGTTGGCAGTCTGACAGACTGCCGGTCGACCGGTCCGGTCGACCGCCAACGGTCAAAAATGTGACCGTTGGGCAATAGCGGTCGACCGGCCCGGTCGACCGAAACATCCTGAGAGCAGAACTCTCATCTCGGTCGACCGGCCCCGTCGACCGTCCCAGAGACTCCAAAACGTGCACAGACTTGTGCACGTCGGTCGACCGTCCCGGTCGACCGGCCTATGGTGCGGTCGACCGGTCTGGTCGACCGACTTGGCCTGTCAGCCAGTCCTCAGTTCTGCACAGATACGGGATTTGAAAATAGGTCTTTTCACTCAATAAAAATCCCATAAATTCACAGTAAATCTAAAAAATAGTTTTAATCACAATAAAAACTGTTTTTCTAAAAATATGTTTTTCTAAAACTTGTTTTATCATTTTACTTTGATAACCAAACTTGTGATAAAAATTTCAAGACATATATCAATCATATCAATTCATTTTTGTGTCTTGCCAATTTTATCAAAACAAAACTTGTATTTTATCAAACTAGAATTTTCCAAAACATGAATAGGATAGTCAAAATAAGTTTGTTTAAAAATTAAGCATGCATGTATAGAATGAAGCAACTATACATATATCAATTTAAACTTGTTTTGATAAACTATTCATGAAAACCAAAACTCAATCATAAAACGTGTGTGATTTGTGCACTTGAACATATCAACTAAACTAAGCTTTACAAATATGGATCTAAAACACAAACTCTAAACTAGATACCTAAGTCTTCTTGACGATCTTCATCTTCAAGTAGACTCGGTCCAAACTCCGTGATTCTCCAAGTGCAAAGGTATGATCTTTAAGCTTTGGCACCGGAATCATCATGAATAGCTTCTAATCATCTTGTTGAAGCTAATCACCAACCTAATATCCTGTTAATGATCTGAAACTTAGAAACACAAGAATATTAGTAAACATAACTACATGAGTGTTGATCATCATCAAAACTAGAGTGGAAGGCCATTGGGCCAACAATCTCCCCTTTTTGATGATGACAAAACTCATGGAGTTATATATGCATGGATTAAAGATAAGCTTCAAGGAAGCTCCCCCTTAACTCATGCATAACAAATGAATAAATAAATATGCAATGAAAGCTTATGATTCTAAATAAGAGACATACATATTTTTCATATATTTATGTTTATTTGCTTATGCATGAACTCAATATATGCAAAAACATAAAGAAGCATATATAAACTCTAGATACCAAGTATAACAATTACAAAGCAAGCTTTGGATATCAATTAAACTTAATAAGCAAATAAACTTAATATTCTTGATATTAAAACATAATATATGCATATAAAACATAAGTATGCATATAAAACTCAAATACTTCTCCCCCTTTTTGTCAATCATCAACAAAGGGGTAAACAATCAAAACCATAGATAAAATGAGGGGTAAAAATCTTTCTCCCCCTTTTTGTCAATCAAAACAATGCAAACAATGTTCTCCCCTTTTTGTCTAAAACAAAAAACAAAATCAATAAGGGGTGACTACAAACATGATATCAATTAAAATATGTCAATGAAGCATCTTGATACCAATAAATAAGAATCAATATATGTTATATGCTATATACATTCATGAAGAGGAAGACGCTAAGTTAGCTTCCCTACACATATGCATTACATGAAGAAGGGATGACAAGCCCCAATTCACATAACACATATTATGTAATGCATAAGAGGAGATGTGAAGCTCCCCCTACACACGTATATTATATAAAGAAGAGTTATCAAGCTCCTCAATTTATAATATACTCAACATGAATCTATATGTAAGAGAGATGTTAAGCTCTCCTTGCATATAGGAAATACAAATCAAAACTTTGAATATTTTCTTTAAACAAAATTTTGAAAATACCAATTGTAATTAAACATAACAAATTACCAATTGTAAAACAACATAACAATTTTGAATGTCTAAACACAAATTTTGATACCAATTGTAAGAATATATTTCATTTTGAAAATATATAAACAAATTTGATGTTGATATCATATGTTCAAAATAACAACTTTTAATCATAAAGAGTGGAGTACAAATACCAATTGAAATACAAAATCAAATTTTCTCCCCCTTTATGAAAAACAAACTAAAGACATGCATAGTCTTGATAACAATTTAAAAGTAATCAATTTAAACAAAATTGAAACTCAAGCACTAGCATAAACACAAACATATATATGTATGAAAGATAGATACCAATAGAAATTGATATACTTGAAATTTAAAGCATACATACATACAAAACATATATGAGTATACAAGAAGATCAAAATGATACCAATTGAAAGAGTTCAATGATACCAATTGACATAACAATAAGTTCAAGTGTATACATCATATTATCTACCACCCAATAATAATTCAAGTTTTAAAGATTTTCAATTTAGGGCATACATGAACATGATCTCCCATCCTACCGCCCTTGGAAGGTAGGGGTTTTCAAAAATAGATTTGAAAATGTAGTTTGTTTGAAAATCTCTACCATATGAAGAATACCGCAACTAGTTAAATGGAAAACTTGTTAACTAGCACGAAATCCTTCAAGCAAGGAATAAAACAAAAATGAAATTCACATGATAATCATCACTCTAACCAATAAAGCATAACTCATGAGAAACAAAACATGAGCAATAGATATGAGTGTACAAATAATATGTGAAGATCATAATCATGAAAAATATTTCATTGAGCTCAATTATTCCTTAAAACATAATTCTATCAAAAACATGAAAAATCATATAAAACTCCTTATTTAATCTTCAAGGCATATGTATGTCTAATACAAGCTAAAATATACATACATATCCAAAACTCAACGAGTCCACTAAATGTATATTCATGAAGGCACGTGGCTCAAAAATGTATATGTATAAGATTAGTTTGAACTAGATAGACATATACATGAAGTTAAACATAAATACATGAAACATGAAAAACTAAATTTTCATCACAACAAATTTCATTTCAAGGTATATGTATGAATTGTCAAACATGAAGTATACATACATATCCCTAAACACAATTGAGTCCAAATATAGATTTGCATGAAAGGCAAATGACTCAAGGGGTATACATGTATATCTTAAAGTTTGGCAATACAAACATATACATGAAGTGAAACACACAATCATAAAACAAATCCAAAAATGGAATACAAGTTTGAAATGTATGAATCATCAAAACTAGACTATACTAGCACATCTAATAGGTTCAAATAAGCAATCAAGCTCAACATATATAGATTTATTTGTAGCCCACTCTTTGTACAAGTATATAACTAGTCTTAATGAAAACAAACATCTAAACATATATTCAAAACATGAAGCATCAAAACATATAAAAGTCATCATGATAAAACTAAAACATGATTACTATGTAAATTCACATGTATTAGATTCATGATGTACATTATAGCTTAAACAAAGTGAGAACACTAAATATGGGTTCATATAAGCATTGTGTCTCAAATACTATACATGTATGTCAAGGATCTAATAAACATGGAATGAACATACTAATCCATAGACATCAAAAACATGCTATAAATATTAAAACATGGAAAGCATGTAAACAATAAATGGGAGTAAAGGATTGTTACCAAAACTGAAGAAGCAACTCTCCTTGTCTCCAAAACATGGTGGTCATCTCCACCAAATCTTCCCTTGAAAGTGATGCATCCAATTGATTTCCTTTAAGTTCGGAACGCATCTACTCCAAGGTGCTATCATCTCACGTCATGTGAGAGCCCACGCCTACATTAAACAAAGGAGGGTGGTCTTTGGTACCCATCTCTTATTGGGTCCATGGGGGTTAGTACCTTCTCTAACCCAAACAAACTTCTTGGCTAAATTTTCAACATGTAAACGATCATAGCAAATTTAGCAAGATGGCCTTTTCGGCCACAATGTGTACATGTGTACACATGAGCATACTTGTGTTGATGGTGTCCGTGTGAAGCATGTGTATGCCGTGATGGGTGTGCATGCATAAAAGATGGAACTTGTTTCTTTCGAACCAAGGTTTCCAACCATGAGTGGTTCATGGCACATTGGCTCATAGTGGAGCCCAAACAATCTACTCTCTTCTTTAACATACAAATATCATCATTAATCCTAGAAGAAGAGGTACATGCATTAGGTAGTCTAGATGAAGAGGCTACATGGCATGCAAACATGTGCCATTTATTATTTCAAAACAATATTTTTTCTTTAAACAAACATCTAAATCATTTGAAATAGAAATGATTTTGTTTTTCAAATCAACATTCTCTTTTAAAACAAAATCAACTTTTGAAGACAAATTTTCATTTTTCTTCAAAAGAGTTTCACAATCATTTTTAGACTTTAAAATTTATTTTCTTAAAGCAAGTTCCATTGAGATCTCAATGAATCCCTTTCATTATAGGCCTCAACTTTCTCTTGCAAAACACAATCAAGTCTAGAATGCAAACATTTATTTTCTTTTTCAATATCTAGACTTTTCTTTTTCAACACGTTATATTTTTCTATTAACTTTTCACACACAATAGATAGTTCTTCTATTTAAGGCATGTAGCATTGTTGTGGTTCAGATTCTCCACTAGATTCCTCTTCTTGTTGGATTTGGACTTGAAGCTTGGAGGTGTTGGTGGTAGTCAATTTGTTCCACACTACAAAAGCGGAATCAAAGTTAGAAACACATAAAAGATAATCTTTAGATAAAGTGCTTCTAATGGCCTCTAGGGCTTGTGCATTGGCCCCTATATGATTGCAATTACCAAGATAACATCTCTTGGTGGGGTCTTTAGGTACATGGACATCCTATACTTCCAAACATCAATGTTGGAAGGGTCAAAGCTAGGAGGGGTCATGAAGTCCATGGTAAACTATATATGAATGTGCAAACAAACAAATGCAAATGAGATTAGCAAGCAAATGGATCACTCCTAGGATGTTAAGCCTAAGTATCAGGAGCACTAGCTCTGATACCAATTGTAAAACACCTAGAGGTGGGGTGAATAGGTGTAAGTGCTAATCTAAGAAACTAAATGCAAACTAAGTACGCTAAATGCGGAAGCTAATGCAAATTATGCACAAACTAATACAATACAACAAGTGTAGCCGAATTCCCCTTGCGAGGCTCTGGACTAACTCCCCTTGATTCCCCTTGAAATGGGTTGAGGTGCTATGTGAAGCTCTTGTTGGATGAGTATAAGTTAGGCACACACACACACAAGCAATCAAAGCAATGTGCACACACAATCAAGCCAAGCAATCAAGGATATAGCAATATGAAATAATGTAAGGCAACACAAGCAATAAGATATGGCAATATGAATTATGCTCAACACAAGCAAATATGATATGATGATGAGTATGATGCTTTGCACAATTATAAGAGAGAGAGTTAGAGAGATAATGGATCAAAACGCAAACACCAAGATTTGTTTCGAGGTTCGAGCACCTTGCTCTACATCCCCGCCTACACCACCCTGTAGGATTTCCACTATCTCAACTCCCACCGAGGGAACCTCTACCGAAGAGGATTTCTTACAACTCTAGGAGTACCAAACTCCTCTCAACACAAACCTCCTCACAACCGAGGGTTTAGGCCCGTAGCCAATACAACAACCAATCCACACACCTCTACCGAAGAGGCTCACAACCAAACTCCACCTCTACCGAAGAGGCTCAAACCAAACACTATCACCTCTACCTAAGAGGGATCCACAACACAATCACCCGATCACTCTACCGAAGAGGATTCACAAATATAAGGGTATTTACAACAATGAGGTTTACAACAAACAACCTCAAACACTTCTCTTTCTTTTTCTCTTATCTTTTTCCACAAAACAAGATCCTAATAGTTTAGGATAGAAGATAGCTCAAGTGTGGAAACAAGTGTTTTTGGAAACAAGCAACAAAGAAAAATCTTTGGAAAATACTTGCAATATGATAGAATTGAAGATCTAAGCAAAAATCCCAAAAACCTATTTTTCTTGATTTTCCAAAAACCCTAAAACAATAAAGATGAGAAGTTTTTGCACTAAAAACTCTTTTGAAAACTCTTTAAAACACTTCAGAAAACTGAAAATTTTTCTCTTAGAAAACTTGGCCAAAATCCCCAAAGAGATGGGGTTTATATAGCCCCTATACAAAACTAGCCGTTAGGCTGAGTTGGCAGTCTGACAGACTGCGGTCGACGCCGGTCCGGTCGACCGCCAACGGTCAAAAATGTGACCGTTGGGCAATAGCGGTCGACCGGCCCGGTCGACCGAAACATCCTGAGAGCAGAACTCTCATCTCGGTCGACCGGCCGGTCGACCGTCCCAGAGACTCCAAAACGTGCACAGACTTGTGCACGTCGGTCGACCGTCCCGGTCGACCGGCCTATGGTGCGGTCGACCGGTCTGGTCGACCGACTTGGCCTGTCAGCCAGTCCTCAGTTCTGCACAGATACGGATTTGAAAATAGGTCTTTTCACTCAATAAAAATCCCATAAATTCACAGTAAATCTAAAAAATAGTTTTAATCACAATAAAAACTGTTTTTCTAAAAATATGTTTTTCTAAAACTTGTTTTATCATTTTACTTTGATAAACCAAACTTGTGATAAAAATTTCAAGACATATATCAATCATATCAATTCATTTTTGTGTCTTGCCAATTTTATCAAAAACAAAACTTGTATTTTATCAAACTAGAATTTTCCAAAAACATGAATAGGATAGTCAAAATAAGTTTGTTTAAAAATTAAGCATGCATGTATAGAATGAAGCAACTATACATATATCAATTTAAACTTGTTTTGATAAACTATTCATGAAAATCAAAACTCAATCATAAAACGTGTGTGATTTGTGCACTTGAGCATATCAACTAAACTAAGCTTTACAAATATGGATCTAAAACACAAACTCTAAACTAGATACCTAAGTCTTCTTGACGATCTTCATCTTCAAGTAGACTCGGTCAAAACTCCGTGATTCTCCAAGTGCAAAGGTATGATCTTTAAGCTTTGGCACCGGAATCATCATGAATAGCTTCTAATCATCTTGTTGAAGCTAATCACCAACCAATATCCTGTTAATGATCTGAAACTTAGAAACACAAGAATATTAGTAAACATAACTACATGAGTGTTGATCATCATCAAAACTAGAGTGGAAGGCCATTGGGCCAACTAATCTAAACTAAAAATTAAAAGAAAAAAAATTAAAACCTAAAAAACTACTTACCTGCTCAGCTGTCTGCTTACCTTTTACCCGTATCGACGATGTACCTTTGTCTGAAGGCGATCGAAGTATGACAAATATGACCTTCCCATTCCCGTTTTACACTATGAAATAAAAGGGACAAGCTACACTACCATAGAAATGGATATCCATCACCATAAGCCATCAATGCACTTGCAGGGCAAGGCAACTTCAAGGCTAAGAGTCGCTATCGAGTCATTTGGATTCACAAACAAGAAGGGGAAGCAAATGAAAATAAGAGTAAAGAAGATAAAGAAACTTCAATTTGATTCAAATAATAATGAAAGAAAAGATCACTTACATCGTGTTACCCTCAGTACCAGCTTGTTCTCATTCCTCCATAAAAGTCTCCTCTCCTCTTAATTACATAAAGAGAATAAAATTACATAAAAAAACTAAAAACCTAAGTTAAAAACTACAAATTAGCCTAAATTCTACTCTCTACTTGGTCGTCCATTTGCCTTTGAGATTGCAAGTATTTATAGGAGAAATACAAAGGATAGAGGAGTATGAAGATAGGAGAAGCTGGATATTTCTGATTTGAATCCTCCCCTTATCTCCAAACTTGCTTTGATGTGGATATTCAGTTCTGATTTGTAACTTGTTGGCATGTTGATTGCTGAATATAACTTATCCAATAATAAAATTAGAGATAATGATCAACTTAAGAGTTATAGCCCTTTAAGTCGTCTTTCTGGATCATTTTGGATCATCAGATTTGAGTTTCGGTAGTGAAAGTTATGATTCAAATACTAAAATGTATCCAGTCAGAATCCAAGTTAAAATTGCTTCATCTCATCCATTGATCTTCTTTATCCATTTATCCCTTTGGATTTTGTTTGGACTCTGTATTTGATGTTATCTCAGTTGATTTTAGCTTTAATCACTTGATTCACCAAAAACATAATTTAACCAACTGAATTTGGGATCATTGGTTGAAAAATCAAAGAGTTAAGAAATTTACCGTGTAGCTTCGGGCTAAGGGGTCGTGTCCACGAGGAGGAATGCGATGAAAGCTTTTCAGCATTTTGTTTAGTAACAAAGAATTATGCTCGTTTTTTAGTTGAAAAGAAGAATAGAGAGAAGGGAAGTGATTAAAATATAATTGCAAATTTGAAAAGGCTTTGGAAAAGGTGAATTTTGTATAAAGCTTGAGAAGTGATTTTGTTGTTTTTTTTATAAAAGAAGAGAATCTGGGCTGACTATCTCACTACTCAACTATTGGTTCTTCTATTGAAATCCTTAGTGCCTCATCTTGATCATAGGCAAAACTTAAGGTTGACTTTAGAAAGTTTGAAGTAAAGCATATAAGATGGTTGAAAAAGTTAACTCTTTTCTTAAGAAATCATCTTGAATCGAATGTTAAATCATCAAGAAGTTCAAGTATGAGATAAAAAACAAGTTCAAGAGACATTTTAAAAGAAGTAGGAGTTTAAAATTCAAACCCATCCTCATGTGCCTTCAAGAACACTTTCAAGAAGAAAGGCTTAATTAGGCATGCAAATGATTCATTGGGTCTATTTCATGAAAACCATTCAAAAAGAAAAGGGATCAGAGAGAGGAGTAAAGTGAGCCTAGAAAATCGATTTAGCTACTCATGGAAGACAAAGAACAATGCAAGTAATTAAAGTAAAACATACCGTAAAATAGAGTGGAAGAAAAGGTAACTTGATTCTTATATTGATGTCACTTCAATCTTCACAATACAATCACTCAATCCTCTCTCTCACTGGTATTTATACTGAATTATAAATTGTAAAACAAGATACAACTTTTACAATATCTAACAAAGAGCCTAAATCCTTAAAGAATAAACAAAAATTCTAATCCTAATCTTCGCCCTTTCTTCTCTATTGAAAGTAGTATTTATAGGGAAAAACCAAAGGGGGGAGCTCGTAGGAAGGTTGGGGGAGCAAACGCTCCCTAAAGACCTAACAAAGCCGTGAAAAAGCGGCTAGGCCGCGTTTCCGCGGCCCTGGTGTGGCCAGGTGGCCACACCCAATAGGGGGATGCTCCTAGTTTGGTGATTCTCCCATATCTTCTGCTGGTTTTCTTGTTTCTGCTCCAAGATTTGACGAAACAGCCTTTGATTGTTGGCTTCAAACCGCTTGATCTAGGAGGATTCATTTCAACCGGTTTTCAACTTCTCTGATTTGCCAAGATTTGTCCTGATTCCTTAATTCGAATTTATTCTGAATTAAATCAGAATTTGATGGGTCTTTAGGCTTGTTTCTCTTTCCTTTCTTTTAGCAATGGGCCGACATTTAACAAAGAAGAATAAGACTTATTAATAGGATTTATTAGATAAAAGTATGGTAATGTGACAATATGTATGCAATATATGTGACCAATCACACCCCCACGCACTTATCTTTTGCTCGCCCTCGAGCAAAATATCAAAACTAATTCTAATCAATTATTAGACCACTTTCGCAGGTCACTCGATTGCACTGAGCATGTGCAACAAGCCGTTAAATCTCTAGGTTACCCCTAGATGAGAGTTTTGTCTCGTGAGGATTTTCAGTGGATTTCACCCACGAAATCCAATCCAGAAAGAAAAAAAAGTTAGTATTTCGAAAAGCATTTTGAAAAGAGAAAATATTTGAAGTATATTTGTGAGAGTTTAAGTAATCTATAAGTTATAGGAATATCAAATTTCTCATTCCTAAACTTAATCACTATAAAAAAAAAACATGTCATTAATCAAAGTACGGAGTCAAATTGTATTTCTCATCTAGTCTATTACTTTACTTGAGTCATATGCACCATCATGACTATGAAGTTTGACTAAGAGTTCTTTAACATTAACTCCTATGCCTTATTTATATTTATTATTGGTGGTAAAAAAAACATGTCATTAATCAAAGTAAGGAGTCAAATTGTATTTCTCATCTAGTCTATTACTTTACCCTGAGTCATATGCACCATCGTGACTGTGAAGTTTGACTAAGGGTTCTTTAACATTAACTCCTATGCCTTATTTATATTTATTATTGGTGGTATTTACTCCTTAATTCCCTGAGGTTTTCTAATCAGCCCATGTAACGAGCCTTTAGTCGGTGACACCCAAAACCGGACAGTTTTAGGGCACCAGGTGAGAAAACCCCATAAGGACTTAAACACCTCGAGCAAACAAGGCCACAAAACCAAGGTTTTTATTTATAAAATGTATCCCTTTTAGGCGTGAATACTTATGCTTCATGAGGCATAGATACCCAGCTTAATCAGAGGATTTATATATATATATTTTTCAAACTTATCTATTATCTTTTGCATAAATACCAAGGCTTGCTTAGGCAAAGCACCTAGCTAATCAATAATTAGATTTGTTTATATTTTTTTATAAGGCATGAGAGTCTTTATTTTTTAACCCTAAGTGTGTAAGTGTATAAAGTGTGCATATTTCATCAAGGTAAAGATCAAGACCAAATTACTTCACAAATTTCTTCCTAACCTTAAAAATCAAATAAGTCATTTTATTTTGACCAAGTATAAGAAATCCTAATTATGATTTTTCTATTCCTTAAAATTGACTTAATTTCTTACAAAAAATATATCAAAATATTGTTCTTACCTTTCAAAAAGTTTTTTTATATATTATATATATTTTTTAAATATTAGTCATGTCATGTAGTCATGTTAGAACCCTCCCCCACACTTATCTCATGCATTATCCCCAATGTATGAAAGAAATGTCTAGATGCATGAATAAAATGGAAAAGAGGAAAGTTACCGATACACTGGGTGAAAAAGACCATAGCCGTTTCATTTACCGGCACCGATTCTAAGAAAGGTTTAAGGCGTTGACCATTACCTTAAAGTCATTTTCATTCTTGGTGTCACTGATCTCAACTGCACCGTGTGGAAACACAGTTTTTACAAACGAATGGCCCAGTCCATCTTGATTTTAATTTTCTGAAAAAAGATGAAGCCTAGAATTATAGAGTAAGACTTTTTGTATAGGGACAAAGGTTTTTCTTATGATGTGTTTATCATGAAAAATCTTAACTTATCTTAGTGATCTTAGCATTTTCATAGGCCTCAGTTCTTAACTTCTCTAATTCGGAAATTTGTAACTTCCGAAGGTCACCGCCTTAGTCAAGTCGAAATTCAACTGCTTGATTGCCCATAAGGCCCGGTGCTCTAACCAACAACGGACAGGTGACAAGCTTTACCATAGACTAACCAATGAGTCCGATGAGCTCAATCTCATCTTATCATTGAGTTCCTTCAATGTTGTAGCTTTCACTTCCCATGATGGAGGAAGAGCCCGGATGATCTTTCTCACCCTTTGGTCGTTGTTGATGTCTTCACCTAGAGAAGAAAGCCCATTAGTAATCTTAGTAATTTAGTAACCATATCATCTATGGTTTCATGTTCTTGCATGCTAAAATTTTCATATTGGGACCGAAGAAGGTCTATCTTGGCCCTCTTCACTTGTGATGTCCCCTCATGTGTTACTAGCAAATGGGTCCAAATCTCATAGGCGGATTTGCAATGGATGACTCTAGCTATGTCATCATCATTGAGGGCTTGTAGGAGTGCATAATGAGCCCTAGCATTGGCATCAAACTCCTTGGTCTCAATTTCGGACCAAGTAGATTCATCACCATCGGGGGTACTAAATTGTTTAGTCACGGCCTTTGCAACTCGGCTACCTAGAGATTGCAAGAAAACGGTCATCTTAACCTTCCATATGGGGAAGTTAAGTCCATCAAACTTAGGGGTGTCTTAATACCATCGGCCATGTTTACTATGTGGAAATGAATGAAATGATTGCAATATGAGGATCTCTCTAAGGTTGTTAAGCCAAATCCTAGAGTCCAAGCTCTGATACCAATGAAATACACCTAGAGGGGGGGTGAATAGGTGTAATTGCTAATCTAATGATCTTTTTAAACTTATGAAATGAGTGATGCAACAATCTCTCAAAACCGACTAAGAGCCGAATACCCCTTGCGAGGTTCTGAACTCCTTCCTCCAATTCCCCTTAAATGGGTTAGAGGTGCGCAATGCAACCGTGTTGTATTGAGGTGTGATTGATCAATGCCAAGTATGATGATGAAATGAAAAGCTCACAATGTAACACAACAAGTATAGCAACACAAGATTCCACATAGAGGGTTAGTTACTCAAGCAAATAATTCAAGGCAATATAAACAAGAGAAATTGAAAGCAAGAAGAACGCAAAGGCAATCGCAAACAAGGATGATTTGTTTCGAGGTTCGAGCCCGTTGCTCTAGTCCCCGCCTTCACCTCCGTGAAGGGTTTCCACTATCCCCTTAGGATCCCGTACAAGTTAGGCCTCCAAAGACCTCAAGCCCGTAGCTTCACCTTACAAAGAAACTCCACCCGAGGAGCTTGTCCCACAAGAACAAGATTACAAATAGTGATCTTTAACTAGACCACAACACTCTTTTACAAACACTCTCACTCTTTTACAACTTCACTTATAGAAAGAATATGAAATTTTTGGCTCTATGAAGTGTGGTGAGAAAAGCTTCAGTTGTAGAGTGATATTAGAGATCAAACAACAACTGAAAAACCAATTTGAAAGAATGGAAATGAAAGCTTTAAACTATTTTTCTCTTTCACTTGAAAACAATGAAAACTTGTATTTTTCTGGTAAATAACTAAGGCCTATTCCCCACTATTTATAGGAATAGAATAGGTTAAAAACTCTGATTTTTCCAGCTAATTTGATCAGAAAAAGAGTCCCAACAACTCCTAAAAACTCTGTTAAAGAGAAACCAAAAAAAGTTTTTTCAGAAATTCCAAAAGAAGAAAGAGCCGTTATGGCTGTTGCAGGCCTACCGGTCGACTGCCGGTCGACCGGGTCCCTGCTGGCAAAAGAGCCGTTGCGACTTCGGTCGACTGCCAGTCGACCGATCCAACAAGGAAACACAGTTTCCTTCTATCGGTCGACCGACCCAGTCGACCGAAAAGATACAGAGAGCAACCATCTCTTTTCGGTCGACCGGTCTGTTGGTCCGGTCGACCGACAGACATGCACAACCTGTGCATGTCCGGACACAGCAGCCGGTCGACTGCCGGTCGACCGGTCTGCCTGAAATAGTCTTTTTTCTGGGCAGATTTTAGAGTTAGAAAAATTTGTAAAAAATCTTTTAAAAAACTCTGGAACTAAGTGTTATGCTGAACTTTGTTTATACATGTTTTAAATACGTTTTTGAAGATATAAAGCTTTGAGTACATGTATGTATAACCAAGGCATAAACTTAGAAATAAACATTTTCAAAACATAGAACATTCAAAACAAATGTGTGTGCAAATCCTAGAGCCAAATTTCACATATTCAATCTTTAACAAACTAAACTTACAAACTTCTAAGTCTTCAAGACTTCAACATGGGCAATCTTCACTTGATCTTCAATATTGCACTTTGAGCCAATTTGACTTGTCTTGAGTCCAATGTACCTTCCTTTAGGGAAGAATTCATCTCTTTAATATATAAACCTGAAACACACTTAAACAACAATTTATATTAGTACAAATAACTAATATGTTTTGTAATCATCAAAATACACTAAACAAGGGTGATTGTAACCTTGGGCCAATAGAAACCATGTGGTTAATTTATGGATCAACAAGGCAAGTGAGACTTTTGCGCTCTTATTTGTCAATTGGCAAAATGAATGAAAGTCTACTGCCATATATAATTTATTTGCTTTATCTATTTGCTTTCCTTCCTACAAGTATCAGTAGGTTCTCAGTTATCTGGGTATCATGTAAGTTAATTAGACGGTAACTATAACAAGAGAACTTCTATGCATCAAAAGATTCTATCTTTCGAACAATCACTGATATTTTTATTATAAATTTTCTTTCAGATTTTTAAACAAAACATGAGAAATTTTGCTAGAAACTAGACTTAATTACCTTTCCAATGATATATTATATGACAAGTTTAATTTAAGAAAAATATTCTAAATAATCAGAAACTCCTTGATCGGGTAAAAATTCTGCAACACAGTAGTGTTGACTAATTATCCGTATTTAAACGATAACTTTCAACACAGACCTTCAATAGGGATACGGTAAGACCGTTAGAAATTAACTTGATTATCTTTCTAACGACATATAATATGATACCTATTACTCATAGTACCTAGGCGAACTCCCTCTGAATTTACAGATTATAAAAACTGGACAGATTTGCACACATTTCTAGTGTCCCCAAATTTTGGATTAGTTTCAAATGTCTTTAATCCCTTCACCAAATTGAATCACAACTAATAGTTCTCTTATTTGATTACTCTATTCAGAATAAAATGAGTTAGGTCACGAAGTTATTTTATTTTTGTCAAGAAAATATAAAAATTATATCAAATAACGAAGGGTTTCCTATCCTCTTTCTCATAATCTAATATCCTACCACAACAAATTTATAAATTTTCATTGAGATCAATCAATATACCGAGAGATCTAAGGATATACCATCAAAATTTGCAAGAAAATAAAGAAGGAAAAAAAAAACTTTTGGAACTCTCTCACCTTGCTCCGCCGGCCGGCCGCGGCCCATGGCCGTCGTCGCGCCCATGGCCGGCCGCCGCCCATGGCCAGCCGCCCTTGGCCGGCCGACCCTTTGGGCCGCCCCGATCCGAGAGAGAGAGAGAGAGAGAGAGAGAGAGAGAGAGAGAGTGGAGATAATCTCTTAGGGTTTTGAAATTTTTTTTTGGATGAGAATGAGAGAGGGTTTTGGGAGAGATTTTTCTCTAGGGTTCACTAATTTAGGAGAGATGAAGAGAACGTAACTTTCAGCCTGAGAAAGGAAAGAGAGAGATGGGAAACTTTTTCATCCCTCCATTTACACATAACCCCCTTCCCAAATAAAATTTGCACTATGAATTTCTCTCCCTTCCTCTCATGAAGCCACATGTCCCTACTCATGCCATATGTTTCCATCATTCCAAGTAAAATCTTAACCATCCATCTACCCACCTCATGCATACCTACCCTCTTCCACTAACTATTATGAATATATTATTATAGTATTTTTTTTGGTATTTACTTGTATTATTTTGTATTTACACAATATTCCAACACATCCATGCAATGTATATATTTATATACACACATATGTTCCATATCCATATATATACATGCCAAAATATTCTTACACCTATATTTGAAATTATTAAATATTTATTTCACTTCAAATTTCCCCCATAATAAAAATTAAATAAATAAAAATTCTATTTTACACAAAACACATTCAATCATCTTCTTAAAAAATTTTGTTTGATCACGTTAATCAAATATTAGGATTTTAAACTAGGATTTTAAATGATCGGGGTGTTACAAATGTGTTCTCCTTCCATTAGGGATGAACGTGGTATATTTATATGTTCAATTCCAACTTCGAATGAATGAGATATTCAATTTAAAGTTTGCCTAATTCAAAAGCCAACATTGGACATGGAATGAAAGTTTGAAGTGTTTAAATAGAGAAAAAAAGTGAACAAGGGTGTGCCCTTTGGGTACTTGGAGTTTTTGCGTGCGATTAGGGGAAAACCGTGCTCGCGCCGCCGCCGGCCGGTGCCAGAGTCCGGAGCTCGGGTTCGGGTTCAGTAATCCTACCCGGTCCGGTTCTTTTTGAACCGGACATCACAGGTACGGTGTTACAGCGGATCGCACTCGCTCCGCTATCCGGACCCACGCAATGGCTGAAAAGAAACCGCACGCGAACCGTTGTAACAGTCTATACGATTCCTGTATGGAATGATCCATTGCAACGGTTCAGACCGAACCGTTACAACCGTTCGGACTCCAATTTATGCCTTCTTGAAGCGCTATAAATAGCGCTCCTTTCTTTCATTTTAGAAACACAGACACAGCGACAGAGCGCATCTCTCTTTCCCTTCTTCTGTAACTTGAGTTCTAAATACTCTGTGACTCGGATTTCGAAGTGAAAAAGAAACTCGGATTCTGAAGTAAGATTCTTTCTAAAAGAAGGCTCAGAAAATTCAACAGATTATTTAATAGAATTGTTGTCTGAATCTGTGACTTCTAAAGAAGAATATTCTTCTATCTCCATCCTTTCTCTACAGTGGGTGTTCCTCCAAAGTAAAGACAAATATTTTCCTAGAGATTTGTTACGGTCCTGCTGCATTGATAATCCTGTGAAGGTACTAGTTAACTACGGTTCGACCGTATGATGATTTGGTAGTGCTATCCAAATACCGGAAGGAGTGTTGTATATTGGGAGACCAGCATCTAGTAACCCGTTAGCACTGTAGCGAGGGACGTAATTGTCTTAAGGAGATTCTCTATAAGCGTACCTCACTCCAAGTACTGGATAAGTGAATTAATATTCTTTATACAGAGGTTATACTGATATACAGTATATTAAGACTGACTTGTACCAGTCTAGTTGGTGCTTAACCAAGAAAGGTAATTGAAAGGTAGTTTTGTAATTAAGGAACGTTCTATTGGACGAAAAACCTCCCACTTGATATTCGCCGACCTGACCAATTAGATCGGTAACATTGATTAGTTGCCAGATTAATTCCTAGACTTAACATCATGTTGGTCTCTGATCAACTTCACACACAAATTGTTCAACTAGGGATTCTCTCTTGAAAATAACAAAGATATTTTCTCAAGAACCCATGCAACTAAATTAAATAATAATAGCTCCTCGTGAGGGGCACGGGTGTTGGAAAATTATATACGAATTACTGCTAAACTATTTTAAATTAAACTTTTAAGAAGGAAAGAACTTCTCTTATTTTAATCGAGGCGTGCAGAGCACTGTCCTTAAGGGTCTGTTTGGTTGTCGTAATTGGCCGTAATTCGTATGTCGTAACTCAAAAGTCTTTTATAATTGTAAATGAGTAACATGCATGTAAGTTTTACGGTGTTTGGTTGGTAATATAAAGTTGTAAGTGAAAAATTGTATTGTATTTTATGGTGTTTGGTTGCCGTAATGTGTACGTCGTAAGTGAAAAAGTTGATCACAAAATTAATTATTTGGTGATTTTAAAAGTTTTAATATTGCAATAAATATTAAAAATACTAAATATTAAAAAAATTAATATTAACATAAAAAAAATAATACAAATTTGCATGACCACAAAATTAACTGTAACTGAGTTGTAAGTGAGTTGTAATAGGGTTGCAAGTGAGTGATAGTTGAGTTGCTTAAATCTTTTACGAATTACGGTCCAAACAAATGTCGTAATTGTAATTAGGTTGTGAGTGATTTACAAATTACGGAGTTTTACGTCTTTTACGGCGAAACAAACAGCCCCTAAGAGTAGATCGCCCCTCTCTGAGAGAGTATCTCAGTACAGCACGTTGATGGCGGCCTACCCTCCAGGATTCAACGATTGTTGGCCCTGCAAGCGTGCACTCGCAATGCACAAGCCCTCGAAAAGATCAGTTTTGTTTCCTCTAGAGATGTAGGGAAGCACATAAGAGTTTTATCATCAGAAAATATTTGGACAGAGAACACAATCTTTAGACAGCGGAAGAAATCTTGCCTTGGCCTTGGCCAAAATTTACTGTAGAACTTGGGCAGAGAGCTCTCAACGGTTAATTTTGACGCAATGACAGGGCATGAAAATGATGATGCGAATCTCAACAGCTATATCTGGCAAAAATAGTGATAAGATTTGAAGGGATTTTATTTTAATTTTAAATCCAAAATAAATTTAGCAAAACTTAGTCTATTCGGGTCACACCCGCGAGGCTCTAAAATCCGGATTTGCACCCCCCTGTGGGCCACGTGCGCATTAAGATTTTCCGAACCCGGTAACCCAATTTCCTTCATTGGGTCTCAATGAGGTTTTCCGAACCAGTAGGTAACCTAATTTCCTTCATTGGGTCTCAATGGATTTGTGTGCGCGCGAGCACCCCTAGTTTCTAACCCCGCACAATCTATCATGAAAGAGACTTCATATTTAAACACTATAGAGTTCTTTTCCTATCCAATGTGGAACTAAAAGAACTTTACATAATATTGAAATACCCTCAAATACTAACAACGGTCGCTCCTTCACGCTAAGCAACAAACCCGCTCCAACGGTCGGATTTCGGGGGCAGTAGTGGGTGGTGGGGTCCACAAATTGTGAGGCCCACATACTGATCCCCCCTGAAATCTGGCCGTCCACTGCGCGCCTGTTGGAGCGGGTTTAGTCCTTCACGCGAAGGAGCGAACCGTGCCCCCTCGTGAGTCCAATCATGGAGAGGAACACCACCCCCCCAAATGCATCCCCATGAGAACAAATTAACTCCATGTCCACGCTCAAATTCACTTTCAAGGCATTGACCCTAAGTACATAACTTCCAAAGGCCCAAGGTGGCGGTTTTCTGATTTGCTCTTGTACATTACTCCCATGTTGGTTAGTTGTTTATTAATAAAACATAAGAGCCGTCGGCAGTTGGTAGTTTTTTCTGGTGAGATACTGTCGGTGGTGGGAGGGATCCCTACCTTTAATTTGGAGGGCCACATGATGATGATGATGATGATGATGATGATGGGGCCACATTTGCCAATCCTGCATGCGACCATCCATGAAGAGGGGTCTACTCTCTATTAGAGGATTATATATAGAATCCAAAGTCAGTAGGCCACAGGTGAAGAGAACCACATGGTCTGCACCCCAACTATCACCCTGTTCTCAGTAGCAAGAAGATATCCTGAGTTTGGAGTTTGGATTGATTTTTTTTTTTTTTTTTTTTTTTTTTTTTTTTTTTTTTTTTTTTTTTTTTTGGAGAGGTTGGAGTTTGGATTGATGTAATTGGAGCTACATACTCTACTTTTCATGAAGTACAAAATCTGATCATTTGCTTTGGTATAATTGTAGCTGTATGTATTTCCACCTATAGCAGCTAAATGCGAGGATCTTATGAACATTGAAATCATAGATCGAACTGCTGAATTAAATATAAGATGGTATCAAAATGTCAACTAAGTTCACAGGCTGAAGATAAGCAAACTCGAATTACTAACATATGTCTCAGGGATGGATAGGTCACAGGTCACCATCCAATGGAGTCTCACACCTTTGAAAGATGGAAACCACGGACAGACAGATAGTATCCACAACTATAGAACAGTCGCAGAAATTCCTCAAACATCTCCACCGATAACACCTCAAAAGTTAAAAGAGTAAAATAGTAGGAGAAGATATCAGGTCCTCGGGCATCATTTTAACTAACTTATTTCCTTGAAATCGAAGGACTTTAGGTCTATTAGTCTCATCAAACTGTCTTTAAAAAAAAAAAAAATTCCCCTCAAGGTACTAGTTAACAGTTTGCAAACAATTATCACAGATTTGGTTGGTGATCACCTGACCGATTTTACAAAAGGATAAGTACATGTGGGAGGGGGTCAGTCTGGCCCAAGAAGTCATCTAACATAAGTTGAGAACAATCTTGATCAAATTGAATTTTGAGAACAATCTTGATCAAATTGAATTTTGAAAAAGTACATCACACCATGTTGGCATTGCGTCAAGAAATCCTTATCTACTGTGAAATTTTAGCATGCAGATGATACTCTCGTCTTTGCCAAGCATCCTAGTCGCAGGCTATGATTCTTAAATAGATCTTGATTTGTTCTAAGTAGTGGTCGGGTCTGAAGATTAACTGCCCTAAATCTCTCCACGTATTGTTGCATAAGCCCGGAAGAAATTTGGTTCTTTATGTCTCTTATTTTTAACTTCCCCAACTAGGGACTCCCTATCAAGTATCTAGGCCTCCCCCTTAGAAAAGGGTCTTTGAAAAAGTAAAGCTAAGTACCTCTTTATACATAAAGCTCGAAAGAAACTTTCGGGCAGGAAAGAAAACTTCTTTCCCGGGGTAGACCCGTTCTAGCCAATGCTATCATTTCTTGGCTCGCCTAGAAAGTTAACTCGAGATTATCTCATTAAAGGGTTCGGTTCATGTATGTGAGCTACACACACATATTATAAGACGGTCAATCTTTCGTTAACATGTGGAAACGATGTCGGGTTTCAAGAGAACAAACTTTAAATTATTTGGACCTCTTGAATTTAAAGATTTGTTCTCTTGAAACCTGACATTTATCAACGTGTCAACACGGGATTGATCTTCTTATAATATGCGTGTATGGCTCACACACGTGAATCGAACCCTTATTAAAAGGGGGATGGCAAGGCCCATTTGTTTGTACCCTTTGTCAAACTTTCGATGAGTAATGTGGACCATCTATTCTTTCAATGTGCTTTGAACCAAAAGTACGAGAGTCGTTCATATCCTTTGTGTCAATTTTTGAGTAGCATATTTTCATGAATCTCCTTTGGTCATCCTGAAGCACATTTATGTTGTGTATTTGGCTTTCTTGGCTTATAGATGAGACATTTAAATTTGTATGTTTATTCGCGAAACACGATGGGCTTACATCCACTGTTTACCTCAATAAAGAGTGAATAGGATCCCCATAAGTTGGACCTTCTATCTAGACTCATGCACCATGGATTTCCATTTGCAGCGAAGAAAAGAATAACTACCAACTACTACAGAAATAAAAACTACTACGTGTACCCAATTGGAGCAGAATGGGAACACCAATTTTAGATGTAAATTAGTCTAGGAAAAACAAAAAACGTTAGGTCGTGAACACAATTAAACAAATCGAGCATAGATTCATCAAATCATACCCTAACATGAGGAGAACAAAATATATGAAAATGATCAACTGTTGATTTCATAAAGGCATTGTTAACAAGAATGCTCTTTTCCTAATAGATTCTATACGATCGAACTTCGCGATGCTCGGAGGCCGTTGAAGCCCTGCACATGTGCTGCCATGTGCCCACACGTCAGTTGGACCTAAAACATAAACAGCCAACCACCGGGCGGTCCCTCAGGGGCATTTCATCAAACACATGAATCTCTAATCAAACCCAAGAAAAATTCCTCATCATTAGCCCAAAACCCGACAACCATATGAAGTTTGATAAATGATAAGCTATCGCTCACTGACTTAGATTTGATCCCCTGCATACACAAATTATTGTTTCTTTTTGCTCGTTTAATCAATGAAGCCAAGTTGTGATTACTCATTGATGGGCGGGGCCTGTTGCAGTTTTTTGGCCGTTGCTGTTGCGCGCAGAAAAGAAGTTTTCCAACTACCAAGCGAAGCAGGAATTAAACAAAGGAGATGAATATCCAGCCTCCCTCAGTTCTCACCTGCAACATTTTTGGTTCGCTCAGATTCTCTCATTCATCCTCTTCTCTCTCCTTTGTTTCATTCAGCGAGCAGAGAGACACAGTGTCGAGGCTGCATTAACTTAATCCAAATCGAAGCCCATGTTGTGGGGTTTTTCTTTCGGCTCATCTGCACCAGCCTCAGACCCCATGTGCGGACATGGCTCACATACGCGGGTCCCAGACCCAAGCCCACATTGGGGCTCACTCGTAACTTCAAGCCAAAACCAATCTAAACAATCTCCGTAACTTTTGCATAGAAACAACACACACGTACACAAGCTGGCTTTTTCAGTTAGGGCTGTTTGGATTCAAGGAATTGGGTGGAAATGAGAAAGTGGGAAGTGTCTTTTCTCATTTCCGCTGTTCATCCAAACACCGGAAAAGGAAAATGGAAAAAGTTCTTTTCCTTCTCTCTTTTCTCTTTTACACAACGTTTTTCCTCACTTACAGAGTGCTACAGTTAATTTTGTGGTCATGTAAATCTCATTTGTAATAAATTGTACCATAAAACAGTTAATTTTTTGCTCATGTAAATCTCACTTGTATTCTAATTACAGTCTAATTTTTATTTTTCTTAATTAATTTTTAATTTAATATTATTTTGCGGTCAACTTTGTAGTCAACTTTTCCACTTTCACTTCCACATTACCATCCAAACACCGGAAAAGACATAACATTTTTCAAACCACACTTCCCAACAACATCCAAACACCAGAAAACTTACTAACCAATTCCCAAGTTCTAAAGGGAACTATTACCACTTCCTCACTTCTTCACTTCCTCACTTCCACCCTTAACCAAACAGGCCCACAAATGAAGCAAAGAAGCACACATTGGATCACTGAACTAACTTTTGGGCATGCCCAACACTGACCAGGGTTGGTTGTTACAACTTTGCAGCCAGGTAAGCAAAACGACGATAGCTCTGAGATATTGTAATGTCTGGCCTTGTGCGTACCACCAAATGTCGCACTAGGAAGTGGTACGTTTGTCCTTGTGGATCACCGCCACATGGCCTACGGTCGTAGTGTGTGGACGATAGGCCAATAAGATCAAAATCTGTGTCACATCGTAGGAAAATCGTCCCGGGGTCGGTCCAATCAACCATGGGTCCTCTTGAAGGACGAATCAGAACACGCAGTTCTTTTTCCCTTCTTTCCTTTTCTTTAGAAAGTGTGTTGGTGCCCATTGGATCCCTTCTCTAACTTTAGGTCATGCCCAACACTGATTAGGGTTGGTTGTTGCATCTTTATAGCCAGGTGAAGGAAATGGTGATAGCTCTGGGATATTGTGATGTCTGGTCTTGTGCGTATCGTCAAATGTCGCATTAGGAAGTGGTACATTTGTCCTTGCGGATCACCGGCACATGGCCTAGGACAGTATTGTGTGGACAATAGGCCAATAAGATCAAAATCAGTGTCACGTCGTAGGACGTCTCGGGGTCAGTCCAATCAACCAATGGTCCTCTTGAAGGGCGAATCACGACGCGAGTTTTTTTTCCCCCTTTGTTTTCTTTTCTTTAGAAAGTGTGTTAGTAGTTTGAAGGAAGAGATGGAGAGGGCAAGCGGCCAATGTGCTCGAGGAAACGAAAAAGAAATAGACTGAACACCACCGATAATGGTCATTGCCGTCCACGTCGGTGCGGTTCATGTGTGTGAGCCACACACACATACAGTAAAAAGACTACTTTTACGTTGACACATGGATTGAAACTCTTATAATCTCTTATAATATGTGTGTGAGGTCCATACACATAACATATTATAAGAGGATCAATACATGTGTCGAGGCGTGATTGACCCTCTTATTATATGTGTGTGTGACTCACACACATGAACCAAACCGGTCATGTATTAGGAACCACCTAAGATGGGCAAGCAAAATGCTACCACTTTCTAACCAATTTGCAAGTAGACCAGGTTGGTCTGATGCGACACCCTAACTTACAATTAGCATTGAAATTAAACATCTAACGTTCAGAAACAGTTGGATCGAAATCGGACGGCTATGTCCCCCTCTAGAACTGCCTGCAGAAGTCAATTGTTAATCACTCGGCCATTAATTCTCATCTGTACCTCCTCAGTCCGGGGCAGCACCGTGACAAGCAGTGAGAAGAAGCTAAAGTTTGTGGCAGTAATGTGTCCACCAACGAGTCTCAGTACGAGACGTACTTGTTTGCAAGTGTGTTGAGATCGAAGACTAGATTGATGAAACTATAGAACCCTAATTGAATTAGTTGAACCAATAATTTGTGCATAAGATATAAGTAAATAAAAATATTGAAC
This sequence comes from Agave tequilana, assembly GCA_038442645.1. Lineage (NCBI taxonomy): Eukaryota > Viridiplantae > Streptophyta > Magnoliopsida > Asparagales > Asparagaceae > Agave > Agave tequilana. The sequence continues at coordinate 63,783 of JAVJIF010033334.1, read as the reverse complement.
CACAGAATCAGAATGTGACCCCGAAAGAGAAATTATAAAACGCGACCAATGAGAACTGGGCACGTGTCACGATTGCCTAATTCTCAAAAAAAAGAATTATATTATAGCATTTCATTTTCTATTTTTTTAATTTTATATCATTTCATTTCGTTTTCTGGATGAAGATTCTATCAGAGCTTTTTCATTAATAATATTTTAATGAAAATCTCAAAATATGTAGATAAGGATGAGATTGGATAGTAAATCTCATCTATAAAAATCCTTGTTTTAAAATATCGGCTGAATCGGCCGAGATATTGTCCGATATCTCCATTTTTGTCTGCTGCCGATAAGATATGGAAAAAAACATTCGCCATATCGTTTGCAGAAAAAACGACCGATATTTGAAATATCGGCCGATAAATCGCCCGACCAATAAATCACCTGATATATCGTCCAATATGAAATAACTTATTTATTGCAAGACTGTGTGCAAATATACATTGTTTTTTTACTGTCTTTGAATGCATATTCAACATTTTTATTAGGTAGATGATATTTATAACACTAAACTAACTTTTAATTATTAATATTTCATAATATATAAAATGTCCGATATGAATGCCCGATATGTGCTCGTATCCCCGATATCTCACCCGATATCCGATATCCGATATGAAAAAAACCCATCCGATACGATCTCGATATCCGACATTTAGAACTTTGATAAAAATACATGAAGAAAACAAAAGACGCATCTAGAAATACAAACATCCAGGTGTAAAATAACAAACTCAGTGGGAGTCTCTATGACATAATCAATGACATAAATCTCATGAGATTCCCAAAAAAATGGTTTGTTTATACAATTTTATTTTTCTGAGATAGATTGTGTAAATATTATTGCAGTAGAAAATTACGTGTCGAATCACTCCTGTGATGCGAACTGCCGACATATGACCAGTCTTTCCAGTACAAGTGTAGGAAGGTATTGGCCTTACATAGAAGTATAAACAAACGATTATGTCATGCACTTGGCATACGTGGATGCTGTCACTTGTCAAGGTGGCTGTTCATAAGTCATTTTGCTTAATTACATAATTGACTAAAATATCTATGACATATACTAGATTGAGCCTGAAATCAAACTTAAAACTATATTGAATCGGTGATGAGACAGAATAGCGTCTTGCATTCACACGTTTTCATATTGTACAACTAATTTCATGGAAGAATTCTTTTGTATTACTGCATATAATAATTGTCCACAAAACGTGAGTTTTATGTAACTAAAAAGAAAGACTAGCTAGCGAATCAAAAATGAAAATGACAGCTCGCTGGCAAGGAACACAAAAACTTAAAAACGATGGCAAAAGAAACGGGGAGGATTTTTGTGATCCAAGTTTAAGACTCACAGTTAACTATATAGAAGTTAATAATAAAATTTATATTAAACTTGATAAAATTTTGAATTACAGTTGCTACACAACTCTAAGCTAAAGATGATGTCACATTGTTAGGACATCAGTTTTTTAATGGTTAATAATGAGACCAAAAATAGCAACACAGAAGAATTTTACAAGGCATCTGTTCACCAAACTATATCGCGTAACACAAAACAAGACAACAATCATATCTTACCATTGATGGAACCTAATTACAGCCGAGAAAAGTTTGGTGGGCAGTCAGAGCATCTCTCAAACCCTCCTTGATTTTTTAAGCAATTCCCATCACTTTCAACTCACCTAAAATCCTAATTGCAGGACTGATCCAAGTACGCGGTTTTAGCTCCGACAATGCAGAGCACCGTCAAAGAGCCCCCACTTCACTGAAAGGCAAATTACTTTACATCAGGAAAAAGCTAGCACGACGAAAGCGAGAGGATTTTATAAAAAGATGTAATGTTAGAATCAAGAATAATCGCAAATGCGAGCACTCCACGTAGAGAATTGCACCCGGTGTGTGGTCGAAAGGTGGCAAAGCAAAACTCATCTTTTTAATCCTTTTTTATTACAAACAACCTGAGGCTCACAGAAACACAATTAATTAAAGCCCTAATTTTAATTAATCAAGATTAATTTGATTTGGGTTAGTTGTAGGTTTGTGGAGTTACCAACCTCATGAGGAAATTAGAGGGAAAGGGAGTGAACTTTTCAATCATAATTACGTGCCCCCCTCAGTTAAGTAAGAAGAAAGCGTTGGAAATGACAAAAAAATAAACTTTTTTGCTTTTCTTTGTCAGCTACGTGGGCGGTGAGGATTCAAGTCGTTAAGTGTAACAAGCACCTCACTTTGTTAAGGGATGTGGGGGACCTCAAAAGTCGTTGATAGGCTCACAAAACACATCCAACAGTGTGGGATGTTGATGTGATTCACGTTTGTTTTTTCTCCTTTTCGTCCTCTCTTTTTGACCCCGTCAACGCGGAAAAAGAATCTGAACTAACGTCCTCCATTAACAAAATTAAATCATACCAAAACAAAAATAGATCCACAATTTTATTTATCTCATGTTTTTGTGTTATGAGTCGGGGTGCCATCGGATCGGATACGGATTGGATATTATCTTTATCATCTCCGTATTCACACTCAACCTTCAGATACCGATACGAATATTGGCGGATGTGAAAAAAATGATATCTGTATCCGCCAAAATCTGATATCGGATACGGATATTAATTAGATATGTAAAAATAATACGGCTAAGGATAAACTAAACGGAAATATTTCAATTACTTTTTATCTCATCTACAATAACATAAAATATGATACATACTACTGTAACGGTCCCAGTTTAATAAATCCTCAATTTGCATAATCTCCCCTTACAAAACCGATTAATCAAATCATTCCCTTTTATTTCTTAAAAATTTCAGCAGCACCTCCTTTGTAATTACTGGTCGGATGTAATATCCAATACATATATGATATGTTTCGGCTAACATCAGCCTACTTATTCTCATTCCAATCATATAACTTTATTCAAAATCATCCACACAATCATGAAAGTATTTCGGCTTGACATTGCCTACTTATGGAGAAGCAAAATAACATAAACTCTAGAGTTGCTATCTCGGCATTCCAAAGGCTTTCAGAATTCATAACTTTCAACTCCACATGGGCATCATATTGATAAATATACATCTTATTACTACAACCCCATACAAGATATCTCAACTATAAACATAAAATGAAACTACTACAAGGTTCTCCATATATGTATATGTACAAGGCGAATAATCTATCCCACGACCCACATATAACATTTACAAACACAAGTGTTCCCAAAATACAAGAGTTGGATATATATACAGAATGAACCCTGCACAGCATAATCCTGACCCCTGCCTCCATGCAACCTGCAATATATCAATCTGTGGGAGGGTGAGCTCGACAGCTCAGTGAGTGAGGTAGGAATAATCAAGAAAAGGTAATATCTCAACAAGGGTATGAATATACACGCAATAAAAGGAATCTGAAACAGTAGGAAGACAAGAATCGGAGGCATCCGATAGTTTAATGAATCAAGGCCTCAGCCCCTACAATTTCTGAGGACGATTAGACTTTTATGATTGTACTCCCCAATTGCTTTCTTGGATTATCATCTTTACGTGTGATAAGGTCTATGAGTTACATAAAATACACTCTCTCGTCTTATGTGAACATAGTGTGTATTACTCACGTGCCTTGTATTCCATGCAATAATACACCAACCCCAAGAGTTATGCCCTAAACTTAGTTTATGCATTCGATAACACTTACGTCACAAGCCATAGTTATATAACATATAATCATATCATATTTCTCATAATGCAATAACGCTTCACCCTTCAAGTAAAGCACGGATTCACATGCACATTTTCACCCAATATATGGTATTCATTTCAATCAGCTAAATTTGTATTCTGATGGTTTCATGTCATATACGATGACACAACCCTCATACCCCCAGTGTCACATACACACACATACACATTTGTATCACACATAACCATTCATTTTCAATCATTTGTAAGGATTCAAATACATGTATATCATATCACCATTCAAGTACTGCATGGATTAACCCTTGCACTTTCACCCATCATATAATATTTCATTATCTCTTATAATAAAGCAGAGCTTCACAGTCATGCATAAGGACAAACATAGAACACTGTTCAATTTGAATAAGCACATCTTATATCATGACACACGACCCATCTCATACCCCGTCTTCACACCTACCAGCTCCCGCTGGCCCCTTCCTACATTAACACACAATATCATACCCCGTCTTCACACCTACCAGCTCCCGCTGGCCCCTTCCTACATTTTACACAATAACATACCCCGTCTTCACACCTACCAGCTCCCGCTGGCCCCTTCCTACATTTAACACACATAATATTATACAAAATCATATTCACACAATTCCCAAGTTCGGATTCTTAGCATGCTTATCAATTATAAGTGCTCCAATAGGTCAGCACTTAAGTAATAACATCTATTTTCATACATGCTCTATCCAACTATTCATATTAGATATATTATACAAAACAAATCATTCTCATACAATTCTTATTTGACTATGACGATGTTATAGGGGCATCTACTAACATATCACCCTCTATGTTAAACAACTTTTAAACACTTTCAGATGAACTTAGAAAAGTTAATGACTTGAGCAGTCTATACCTTTCTTTGCAATGAGCATATAGGCAACATCTTATTTAATATGAAGGTAGGAATGTGAACCTTCTAAACAGTAACAAATCTTTCACTTTTAACCCAGTGTCGGAATCTCTAAGAAATTATCATATGCATAGTAAAGTACGGATCTCATTCCATTTGGCACTAAACTGCACACGAAATTTATTGGTATCTTATATTTTTATGAGCCAGATAAGGACAGTCTGCTATCTGGAGTAGACACCACTATTAAAACTTTTAGTAAAATCCTTCATGACTCATATTATGCTGATATCAAACTTTCGGGTATAACATAATTAAATCTTTTGTTACAAGATCATGAGATTTTATCAGCTCTTCTATCTCTTAGACTTCTTAGAATACTACCCAAGACAATTTCAGGTGTAGACGTTAGGAGTACAATCTCATCTACTTTATATACTAAAATTCTAATGAAATGAGGGCTTGAGTTTAATTGGGGAGATTTCCGTGTTCTCCAAATTTCTCTTCTAATTATATTTTAATTGTAAAAGGGACACAATTTAGCTTTGTGCATTAATGAACTTGAAGTTCAATTCCTACATGTTAAGGATTTGCAAAGCCTTTACTATATCAAAAAGGATCACTCTAAAAATCCCTCGATTTGCTCGTGATGTTTCGACAAGCCTCTATCACCTACATCCAACCGGAATGTGAATAAACTGCTGGGAGGTGGACTCGTATAGCTCTATATATATATATATATCTCTTAGACAGTATAACACATACTAAGTAGTTTGATGTTGCAGTGACCACCAGTCATGAACCTTTTGTTTGACACAATTTTGGCTCGATCTTTCCGGATAACCAACGGAGTTTTTATAATAACTTACATTCTACGTATAGAAATAGAACGAGGAAAGATTTATTAGAAACTAGACTCCACTACCTTTCCAATGACCTATTACATGATAGGTTTTGATTAACCAAACTGCTCCAGAAATTCAAAACCTATCAGTTGTGCTGAATTCTGCAGCAATGACAGTTTTGACCAACCTTCAATGTTTCAGTCATAGTTTAAGTTACAGGTATCCGATGAGGGCATGGTATGAACCGTTGGAAAGTAGACTCGATTAGCTTTCAACGGTATATTACATGACCTATTCCTTATTAAATATCCTTGCGAAAGAAACCCCAAGATTCTGGTTTCAAATCTGGACAGACTTTAACAGATTGTAATATTATTATAAAAGTGCTTTGAACTACACAACTTCTTAACTTTTCCTCTTATTTTCTCATCTAAATTAGATCATAAGTAAGTCATGAACTAAAATATTTAGATTTGTGGTCACAAGAAATATTTATAAGAGTATGCATAATTTGATCACTACATGATTTATCACAAGTCCCTCTTTAAGTCACTTCCCTCTTCATATTTTAACTTATATCATGAAACTTTCCTTCTTATCTCATTAACATGACCAAGATCAAATCTTGATTTGCTTGCGCATTTATTATGTAGAAGTGGTAAGAGATTCAACACTCACAAGTGTAAAAAAGCTTCAAGATTCTCCTTCTACACTAATGGTTAGGAGTGATCTAAAACTTGACCTCCCCCATTTGTAACGATCCACTAATTTATGATACTAATTCCACGCTTGGATTAATCTTGTCTTCTACTAATATGTTAATCGTTATTAGGACTTTTGATAGGATGTCACCCAATTTTTTTTTTTTTTTTTTTTGGCTTAACCTCATTTACTTAATGATACCCATACCAACCTCCGATCGATTTTCAAAATAGACTCATATACAAATTACAAGAGAATATATGTCTTGATAAAATTTAAACTAACTCAAACCATAACCCTTCTTTCCATATCATGCTTTCACATAAGGTTAGGGTTGTCACCAATAGGTTCATCATGCATTTGCCCATGATTTATTTAAGAGTTCGACCCAATTTAAGAAAGAATAAAAATTGCTCAAAATTTAGTCTCCCACACCTTTAATTAAAGTTCATCACCATCAACTTAAAGTGTAAGGTTGGGAGTTCTAGGGTTGAGATTTACACTAAATCTGAAATTTTGTTAAGCCCCATTACACATGACATACCCTTCATGCAACCTCCCACTCATCACTTGCCTACAATTAAATTAACTCCATAAATCTCTAGATCCCATTTAGGTCATCACATGCATTAAAGATCATGAATTTTCAGATAATAATGAGATGAATAACTCAAGGAAAAATTTCCCCAAATTTAATAAGCCAAGAATCTAGGGTTTGCAAGAGATGAACTATGAGAAAATAAAAGGAAAAGAGGGAAGACCCACTCACCAATTGCAAATTCCGGTCTCCGACCGCCCTAGCCGGCCGCCGCCGCCCTCGCCGGCCGCCGGAGTCGCGGCTCTGGTCGCCGCCTGGCCGCGGCTGCGGCCCCGGCCCTGGCCTGGCCGCGCGAGAGAGAGAGAGAGAGATTTTTTTTTTTTTTCGGGGAGAACTTGCGTGAGGGAGAGAGAGAGAAAGAGATAGAGAGATTTGGGGGAGAAAATAAGTTTATTTCTCTCCCCTTCCTATTATAAACAATTTCCAAAAATATAAAATACTTGCCTTATGTGCCACTTGTCCTCCTCTCCCATTACTCCACCTACTCCCATCACTCATCTCAAGTCAATCCTAGCCCTCCATCTAATATGAGATCATTTCTCACTAATACAAGTAACAAAAATAAATTCTTCTATATTTAGATATTGCATGAAGTGTAGTCATATACAAATGTGTGACTTGTACCCATGTATATACATCACCATAATTATTATCATCACTATTATATATATATGTATATAACATGCATATCTATTTAAATACTTCCAATTAATTCATTTCAAATCTCCCTGATAAATTTCCAAATTTATTATCACATAAATATAACCAAAATAAAATTCCTGATATTCTTTATAATCTCAAAAATCAAAGAATATATTATTAAATCACGGTTGAAAAATTCGGGGTGTTACATTCTACCCTCCTTACAAAAGTTTCGTCCTCGAAACTTGCTACCTGAAGTGAGTAAGCATAAAACTTTGCATTTCTCTTTCATATCACAAAATCTTTATTTGATGCAATATTTTTCTCAATCATTCTCCTCAAGATTCATTATTTCTGGATCAACTATACTATGTCCTTACGATCCAAATTAATCTCGACTCACTTGATATTTTTATCATTCCCTTACTCCAGTGTCCCATACCACCGGCAGCTCATACTGAGGGCCCACACCCTCAGTCGAACACATCCAAATTATGGCATGTGGGTACCATAATCTTGACATAAGGTAATGACCAAATATCCCGTGCTTCAGGATTAGTCATACACGTAAGAACTCCTACCCCCCTTTTAACCAATCATATCAAACAACATTTTCACATACATACAAGGCATAAACATGCAAATCAATCCAAAAATCAGCCCCCATCAATCAATCCTCTTCTACTATTCGTTCTAAGTTTATCCTTCATCTATATCCTGTGCTCTGATACCAACTGTAACGGTACCAGTTTAATAAATCCTCAATTTGCATAATCTCCCCTTACAAAACCGATTAATCAAATCATTCCCTTTTATTTCTTAAAAATTTCAGCAGCACCTCCTTTGTAATTACTGGTCGGATGTAATATCCAATACATATATGATATGTTTTGGCTAACATCAGCCTACTTATTCTCATTCCAATCATATAACTTTATTCAAAATCATCCACACAATCATGAAAGTATTTCGGCTTGACATTGCCTACTTATGGAGAAACAAAATAACATAAACTCTAGAGTTGCTATCTCGGCATTCCAAAGGCTTTCAGAATTCATAACTTTCAACTCCACATGGGCATCATATTGATAAATATACATCTTATTACTACAACCCCATACAAGATATCTCAACTATAAACATAAAATGAAACTACTACAAGGTTCTCCATATATGTATATGTACAAGGCGAATAATCTATCCCACGACCCACATATAACATTTACAAACACAAGTGTTCCCAAAATACAAGAGTTGGATATATATACAGAATGAACCCTGCACAGCATAATCCTGACCCCTGCCTCCATGCAACCTGCAATATATCAATCTGTGGGAGGGTGAGCTCGACAGCTCAGTGAGTGAGGTAGGAATAATCAAGAAAAGGTAATATCTCAACAAGGGTATGAATATACACGCAATAAAAGAATCTGAAACAGTAGGAAGACAAGAATCGGAGGCATCCGATAGTTTAATGAATCAAGGCCTCAGCCCCTACAATTTCTGAGGACGATTAGACTTTTATGATTGTACTCCCCAATTGCTTTCTTGGATTATCATCTTTACGTGTGATAAGGTCTATGAGTTACATAAAATACACTCTCTCGTCTTATGTGAACATAGTGTGTATTACTCACGTGCCTTGTATTCCATGCAATAATACACCAACCCCAAGAGTTATGCCCTAAACTTAGTTTATGCATTCGATAACACTTACGTCACAAGCCATAGTTATATAACATATAATCATATCATATTTCTCATAATGCAATAACGCTTCACCCTTCAAGTAAAGCACGGATTCACATGCACATTTTCACCCAATATATGGTATTCATTTCAATCAGCTAAATTTGTATTCTGATGGTTTCATGTCATATACGATGACACAACCCTCATACCCCCAGTGTCACATACACACACATACACATTTGTATCACACATAACCATTCATTTTCAATCATTTGTAAGGATTCAAATACATGTATATCATATCACCATTCAAGTACTGCATGGATTAACCTTGCACTTTCACCCATCATATAATATTTCATTATCTCTTATAATAAAGCAGAGCTTCACAGTCATGCATAAGGACAAACATAGAACACTGTTCAATTTGAATAAGCACATCTTATATCATGACACACGACCCATCTCATACCCCGTCTTCACACCTACCAGCTCCCGCTGGCCCCTTCCTACATTTAACACACAATATCATACCCCGTCTTCACACCTACCAGCTCCCGCTGGCCCCTTCCTACATTTTACACAATAACATACCCCGTCTTCACACCTACCAGCTCCCGCTGGCCCCTTCCTACATTTAACACACATAATATTATACAAAATCATATTCACACAATTCCCAAGTTCGGATTCTTAACATGCTTATCAATTATAAGTGCTCCAATAGGTCAGCACTTAAGTAATAACATCTATTTCCATACATGCTCTATCCAACTATTCATATTAGATATATTATACAAAACAAATCATTCTCATACAATTCTTATTTGACTATGACGATGTTATAGGGGCATCTACTAACATATCACCCTCTATGTTAAACAACTTTTAAACACTTTCAGATGAACTTAGAAAAGTTAATGACTTGAGCAGTCTATACCTTTCTTTGCAATGAGCATATAGGCAACATCTTATTTAAACTGAAGGTAGGAATGTGAACCTTCTAAACAGTAACAAATCTTTCACTTTTAACCCAGTGTCGGAATCTCTAAGAAATTATCATATGCATAGTAAAGTACGGATCTCATTCCATTTGGCACTAAACTGCACACGAAAATTTATTGGTATCTTATATTTTTATGAGCCAGATAAGGACAGTCTGCTATCTGGAGTAGACACCACTATTAAAACTTTTAGTAAAATCCTTCATGACTCATATTATGCTGATATCAAACTTTCGGGTATAACATAATTAAATCTTTTGTTACAAGATCATGAGATTTTATCAGCTCTTCTATCTCTTAGACTTCTTAGAATACTACCCAAGACAATTTCAGGTGTAGACGTTAGGAGTACAATCTCATCTACTTTATATACTAAAAATTCTAATGAAATGAGGGCTTGAGTTTAATTGGGGAGATTTCCGTGTTCTCCAAATTTCTCTTCTAATTATATTTTAATTGTAAAAGGGACACAATTTAGCTTTGTGCATTAATGAACTTGAAGTTCAATTCCTACATGTTAAGGATTTGCAAAGCCTTTACTATATCAAAAAGGATCACTCTAAAAATCCCTCGATTTGCTCGTGATGTTTCGACAAGCCTCTATCACCTACATCCAACCGGAATGTGAATAAACTGCTGGGAGGTGGACTCGTATAGCTCTATATATATATATATCTCTTAGACAGTATAACACATACTAAGTAGTTTGATGTTGCAGTGACCACCAGTCATGAACCTTTTGTTTGACACAATTTTGGCTCGATCTTTCCGGATAACCAACGGAGTTTTTATAATAACTTACATTCTACGTATAGAAATAGAACGAGGAAAGATTTATTAGAAACTAGACTCCACTACCTTTCCAATGACCTATTACATGATAGGTTTTGATTAACCAAACTGCTCCAGAAATTCAAAACCTATCAGTTGTGCTGAATTCTGCAGCAATGACAGTTTTGACCAACCTTCAATGTTTCAGTCATAGTTTAAGTTACAGGTATCCGATGAGGGCATGGTATGAACCGTTGGAAAGTAGACTCGATTAGCTTTCCAACGGTATATTACATGACCTATTCCTTATTAAATATCCTTGCGAAAGAAACCCCAAGATTCTGGTTTCAAATCTGGACAGACTTTAACAGATTGTAATATTATTATAAAAGTGCTTTGAACTACACAACTTCTTAACTTTTCCTCTTATTTTCTCATCTAAATTAGATCATAAGTAAGTCATGAACTAAAATATTTAGATTTGTGGTCACAAGAAATATTTATAAGAGTATGCATAATTTGATCACTACATGATTTATCACAAGTCCCTCTTTAAGTCACTTCCCTCTTCATATTTTAACTTATATCATGAAACTTTCCTTCTTATCTCATTAACATGACCAAGATCAAATCTTGATTTGCTTGCGCATTTATTATGTAGAAGTGGTAAGAGATTCAACACTCACAAGTGTAAAAAAGCTTCAAGATTCTCCTTCTACACTAATGGTTAGGAGTGATCTAAAACTTGACCTCCCCCATTTGTAACGATCCACTAATTTATGATACTAATTCCACGCTTGGATTAATCTTGTCTTCTACTAATATGTTAATCGTTATTAGGACTTTTGATAGGATGTCACCCAATTTTTTTTTTTTTTTTTTTTGGCTTAACCTCATTTACTTAATGATACCCATACCAACCTCCGATCGATTTTCAAAATAGACTCATATACAAATTACAAGAGAATATATGTCTTGATAAAATTTAAACTAACTCAAACCATAACCCTTCTTTCCATATCATGCTTTCACATAAGGTTAGGGTTGTCACCAATAGGTTCATCATGCATTTGCCCATGATTTATTTAAGAGTTCGACCCAATTTAAGAAAGAATAAAAATTGCTCAAAATTTAGTCTCCCACACCTTTAATTAAAGTTCATCACCATCAACTTAAAGTGTAAGGTTGGGAGTTCTAGGGTTGAGATTTACACTAAATCTGAAATTTTGTTAAGCCCCATTACACATGACATACCCTTCATGCAACCTCCCACTCATCACTTGCCTACAATTAAATTAACTCCATAAATCTCTAGATCCCATTTAGGTCATCACATGCATTAAAGATCATGAATTTTCAGATAATAATGAGATGAATAACTCAAGGAAAAATTTTCCCCAAATTTAATAAGCCAAGAATCTAGGGTTTGCAAAAGATGAACTATGAGAAAATAAAAGGAAAAGAGGGAAGACCCACTCACCAATTGCAAATTCCGGTCTCCGACCGCCCTAGCCGGCCGCCGCCCTCGCCGGCCGCCGGAGTCGCGGCTCTGGTCGCCGCCTGGCCGCGGCTGCGGCCCCGGCCCTGGCCTGGCCGCGCGAGAGAGAGAGAGAGAGATTTTTTTTTTTTTCGGGGAGAACTTGCGTGAGGGAGAGAGAGAGAAAGAGATAGAGAGATTTGGGGGAGAAAATAAGTTTATTTCTCTCCCCTTCCTATTATAAACAATTTCCAAAAATATAAAATACTTGCCTTATGTGCCACTTGTCCTCCTCTCCCATTACTCCACCTACTCCCATCACTCATCTCAAGTCAATCCTAGCCCTCCATCTAATATGAGATCATTTCTCACTAATACAAGTAACAAAAATAAATTCTTCTATATTTAGATATTGCATGAAGTGTAGTCATATACAAATGTATGACTTGTACCCATGTATATACATCACCATAATTATTATCATCACTATTATATATATATGTATATAACATGCATATCTATTTAAATACTTCCAATTAATTCATTTCAAATCTCCCTGATAAATTTCCAAATTTATTATCACATAAATATAACCAAAATAAAATTCCTGATATTCTTTATAATCTCAAAAATCAAAGAATATATTATTAAATCACGGTTGAAAAAATTCGGGGTGTTACAACTACGATATTATTGTATACATATCAATATTAATGCTTTCAATGTATCCATTGTCGTTCGTCTTCTATAGCAATAGATTACTCGATCTCCAGTGTTAAATGCCGATTCAGATGTTACGATTTTTGTCGATATATTCAAAATATCTTGTTCTACTCGTATAAGAATCAGATACTTTCCACCATTACTTTTACAACAACTCAAATATCAAAATCTATTACCTCATTTCATTGAAGAATAGTTTATTCTATACGGATGTCATTATCAAACACATAACCTTCGGATATCGGATCAGATACAGATCGGATATTGTTTGTAACGCCCCGATCCCGCAGGTACGGGGACGTTATGGCGACGTACATACGCGAGGTGAATACACGCTCACGCGTACGTTAAGCCTCAGTACAGTACATTATCTCTATATAGTCATGAGGTCCAGCAAGAAAGAAGCACAAGAATACCTGCAGAAAGAAGTCAGCGATCATAACAGATATGAAAAATGGGAACAAATAAGATAACAGAAATAAATGACCAAGATACCTATGACTAGGCCCGATGAGGAATCTCCTATGTCACGCCAAGGCGCTCTCTGCTACTCCGAGAACTCGGATCTCCAATCTGGGCACGCAAACCCAGGGTCGTCAGAAAGCGACCTAGTGAGTGGTAAAATGAAGGAGGCAGTAATATATACATAATAATACAAGCACGATACTAACATATAATACATGATGTGGTACAAGTGATATTATATCATAAGTATATAGGAAGCAGTGGAAATATATAAACATGTCATCTTTTGATATCATCACTACCTAGCCGGTTCTCATCAGGTCATGACTCTGATCATATCTAGTTTATATAATAAATAATGTTATCTAGCGGTGACGTAACAGCAGTGAATATGGTAGTGGTGTAAATGAACATGCCGGTGGGCATATGCAATATGAACATGCTACTGTGTTGTGTCTAAATAGCATATAAGCAATGCAAAACAGAATATATGTGATGCAAGGTGTACATGTGCATGAGTAGTATGCCACCATAGGTATCAGGTAGTGTAGCAAAGTCTACAGGTAACATGATAGCGGATACAATAACATGAACAGGAATAGTAACAAGTTAGTATACATGTATCAGGCAAGTCATGTGATTGACACAATAGTAGAAATCAGTAACACCTGATATTTTAATCAATCTCTTCAGATACCGATACGAATATTGGCGGATGTGAAAAAAATGATATCTGTATCCGCCAAAATCTGATATCGGATACGGATACTAATTAGATATGTAAAAATAAATACGGTTAAGGATAAACTAAACGGATATATTTCAATTACTTTTTATCTCATCTACAATAACATAAAATATGATACATACTACGATATTATTGTATACATATCAATATTAATACTTTTAACGTATCCATTGTCGTTCGTCTTCTATAGCAATAGATTACACGATCTCCAGTGTTAAATACCGATTCAGATGTTACGATTTTTGTCGATATATTCAAAATATCTTATGCTACTCGTATAAGAATCAGATACTTTCCATCATTACCTTTACAACAACTCAAAATATCAAAATCTATTATCTCATTTCATTGAAGAATAGTTTATTCTATACGGATGTCATTATCAAACACATAACCTTCGGATATCGGATCAGATACAGATCGGATATTGTTTTTACCATATTCGTATCTGCACCTAACCTTCAGATACGGATATTAATAGATGTGAAAAAAATGAAATCCGTATTTGGGTTAGAGACGAATTTGAATGCGGATATCCGCAGATAATTTGGGCATCCGATGATACCCCTAGTTATGAGGTGATGTGGTGCTCCATCTACCAAAGATAGATAGAAAAAAAATAGGCTGGAGATTTTCTTCTTTCTTTATTTTCTCACAGCTAATTAGAGCTCGATCAGCATTATTCATTTTTATTGCTAAAACAAATGAAGAATCCTAGTTGTTAACAATAGAGATTAGGTTAAAGAACATGTTGAATAGGATTTGATAAGAAGATTATAAATTATGTTAAGGATGGATAATTAAGTTTAAAGTGAAGTGCCTTGGAAATGCCTGCAAGAGATTGATCAAATTATGCCTTGAAAACAAAAGTAACGACCAACTACCAAGACCTCTAGAAGCACACACTTATTAATAAAACATGACCTGCTGAAGGAGCTATAGAATCTAGGAGCTATAGAATCTTTTTATACAAACCCTGTTGTTCTTTAAACAAACATGTTTTTTTAAATAAAAACATACTATATTTGGTGAAAGAAAGGAGAAAAACATGATCTGACTTTTGCTCGAGAAGAAATAAAAGGAAATTAAAAATTTGACCCAACAAATTGAGGGATTCATTCTTCAAAGCAACAAATTGAGGGATTCGTTCTTCAAAGAATAGTTGAGACAAAAAGAACAAGAAAAAATACTGCAGAAAGAAAATTTTATGCTTGGACATTAAGAAAATGTGAGACAATATAAAGTCCAAATTTATGTGGAATCCTAGTCCCCTCTATTTTTGGCCTGTACGAAGGAAAAATGAATTTTCAGGAGGGGGTTATTTTTCTTCCCAAAAAATGGCAGAAAAATGAATTTCAATTTCGCCAGTGACTTGAAATTCAATAAAATTTTAGTCAAAAGTGATTGAAACTCATGAAAGAAGCCTCCTAATTCAATTATCCAAATAGGTAGATGCAATATTGATTCTTCTAATATGAAAAGGTTGGATTTCGGCTGGGCCTCCTATATTAAAACTTAATTAGCGAAAACCTCAATTACAACTTTTTTTTCGTCCGTGCCTCATTTTCCTTAGAAAGTACTAGATTGCAAACATGTGTCTAGAGGGGTTTTAACCACGAAATGAAAAAAAACTAAGTACCCCGCTTAAAATTTTAACTTGGACCACGACCGCAACTTAAAGCACTATGCAACTACAACTTTGTGAGAACTGCGAATTTTATCCTCATGACGATAGTTCACATTCCTCATGACAGTAGTGGCAGCCCTCATGGTTACATTCCTCATGAGAAATGCGACCATAGTCGTAGTTCTTATTATGAGGACTGCGACCATCTCTTCGCTCACTGTATAACTACCCTCTAAAACGTAGTGCGTACATAAGAATTAGTTTCTTTATAAGGACCAGGATTATGGTCGTACTCATGCTTAAATTTATAAAAAATATTCATTAACTATAAGAACTGTGACTGTGAGTACACAAATGTGAAACTTAACAGTTTCTATCAGAAGTGCAACCTCAATCAAGAGTGGATGACATAGTTCTTATTATTTTTAAAGACTGCGACCAATGTTAAAAATAATATGCTAAACATATTTATGGCTGCGATCTCAGTCGCATTATTGACTTAAAATTAAAAATAATTAAACTAACAGTATAATTCACTATAAAAAACTAAAAACACCATCAACAGAAAACTTGTTCTGGACAACGACATCACCTCAAAGATGAGATCGCTTGACCTTATCAGTTTCATTGATCTGAATGATTTCATATTAGCAGCCAACTTGTTCTCATATGTTGGACATGACATTGAGTTCCAACTCCAAGACATTTCCTTATTCTTCGCACTTCATCACTAATCTTCTTCGAATCGAATCTAACATGGATGTTATTGGAAGTAAGTCATTCTTCAAGGATCCATGAGTTGAAACTCACAGCTACTGTAGAAGATACATAATCATATCTTTGATCAGAGAAGCAAGCATTCGCCCAGTGTTCAAGAGGCACACCGGCTAAGAAATTGTTCGCTTGCTGGCTTCGAGTTTGACAAATTTTTCCCACTATGTCTGGAACTCCTTGTCGGTTGGTGCATAAAAAGATTTTTGAACTTTTTAAGGATGAATAGACGTCTGCGGTACTTGCTGGATATAACTGCTGTCAAATTGAACTTCAAATGCGAATAACAATAGGGAGAATCAGGAAAGACACTTGGAATTGACTTCAATAATCCAGAATGTCTATCAAATACAAATGTGTAGATTTTATCCCTAGCTACAATGGCCTTGAGGTATTGCATGAACCAATGTCAGTTGTAATCACTCTCAGAATCAACTATTGCCATGGCAAATGAGAAGAAACCTATTTAAATAATAAAGTGATGTCAAACAAATATTTAAATAAACAAAAAATAACCTATTGTATGAATTTATGAATACTGCGACTCTGGTCGCAGTTCTCCTAAAACAAACTTGGTGTGTCTGCGAGCACTGCGACCAAAGTCACAGTCAACTCCTATTTAACAGAAATGTTACTACGATCTCAGTACTCATTATACACACTATAATGTGTTTTCATGAACTGCGATCAAAATCGCAGTTTAAAGTCGCAGTCAACCCCTATTTAACAGAAATACGACTGTGATCACAGTACTCATTATACACAAACTAATGTGTGTTTTCATGAACTACAACAATTAATTGACATTTGGAAAAACTAATATATCACGTGGTGCTATGTAAAAGATTAGAAATTCAAACGAAATGAAAAGTAAAAACATACAATCATCACCATTCAGCCTCGTCGCAGTAAGCATTCAACCTTTATGTTTGGCCTTTAGGAAGGTTCCGCCGAAAAATAACAGAGGACAACAGACGACTGAACTAAAACCCTAGAATGCAAGCACCAAAAGATATGAATAGTCACAAGAACTTAAGGTTTTCAGGATGAGTTTCCAGTACAACAAAACTATTTGGGTTTCTCTCCCTCAACTGCTCAATGTAAGATATTAAATGAAGATAAAGATAGGGAGTCATTGCCATATATCTCATTCAAAGCCAATTCCTTTCCATTATATGTATAATAATAACTCAGCGGCCTACCATAATCTCTTCTAGATCTTTCAATAATATCTTTCTGCTTTACATTAGGTTTGTCTCGAACTTCATCATGAATCAATTCCTTTATCAACTTGCTCGTGAAATATTGATTTCTGATATCATTGCATGCAACACAAGTGTGATTATTTTCAATTTTCTTAATCATGAAAAACACATTCATTTTCAGCACAATAGAAGCATGAATCTTCCATTGGTAACTAGTATTTTTTTTTCTTAATGCACTCAATAATACTCTACTACTATCATTTTGCACAAATTTATATTTGTAACCAGTCTCAATGGAGTACATGATAAGCTTCTGCATGAATTCAACATCTCCACCTTCAAAGATCTGACCAACCTTCGTAAATGCATCAAACCATGTGATAGAGTTCAAAACTTTTCTCCTAATTCAACACAGTCATCACAACAATCTATTAAACTGTTGTTTGTATCACTAGTAGTTACAATTCCACTAGATTTAACCAATCTCACACATATTTCAACTGTAGCACGTTTCTTAGCCCAACAAAATGTGGTAAGGGATTGTAAATCCGAATTTGTTTCAATCACATAACGCTTAAACTCCTCAGTATAAAATATTCAATAAATCAAGGTGTGAAAACACTTCATTTATTGCATGCTAGCTTTTTCAGTCTATCCACTGTGAAATCCATGCAAACACGTTGTACAACATAATCGCCATCGTATCAAGAACAATGAGAACATCAATATCCAACATCTATAAAAAAAATATAAAGAACATGCTTCATACTCCTTTAAACAAAAAATTAATAGAAAAAAGAACTGGAACTGGAAAAAAATCTGAGATTTATTTTGACTGCGATCGTAATCGCAATTTTTTAAATAAACAAACACTTTCTCATTATATTGCGACTTTGATCGCAATTGTTAAGAAATACAATTATAATTTCTCATTTATACTGTGACTTTGATCGCAGTTGTCAGGAGTCCCAGGCCAACTTCTAATTTAGATTAACAAATACTTTATCATTTATACTGTGACTTTGATTGCAGTTGTCAGGGTACATAAACTCATGTGTTTATTTTGATTTCTACCAGAGTTGCATTGCTAAATAATTACATGTCTATATTTTTAGAAGAAAATCGAATATCACCAAATGCCACTAATGAAATGAAAACAGTAATTGAAAATATATTTTGATGAGATTTAGAAGTATGGCGACCATGGTCGCAGTGCTAATAAACAATTATAAATGTAACACATATGGGAGCACAATTAGTTGAAATTCAATATAACTGTGACCATAGTCGCAGTTTTCAAATAAACAAATAATTTTAATTATAAAACTGCGATTTTGATTTCAGTCTTTGTTATATGAAGTGTTTGTTGATCTAAAAAGTCGCAGTCCAAATTTTAGTTATAATTGTTAGATTTGTAAAGAGGACAGATCAAAATAAAACAAAATGGATCAAAATAATCATCCGATACAATTAATTTATCTAAAACCTAAAAAAATTAACAAAATCGAAATAAGAACTACATCAGTACACTTAAGATTGCAAAAGAATTAATAAGAAAAATAATAATAATTAAGTTAAAACTTAACCTGATCGAAATCTCCATGGAGAAAGAAAAAAACGAGGGCGATGAAATTAAAATCGACGAAGGCTGCGATGAATAATGAAGAAGATCGGCGAAGAGAATATATAAAAAAGCCAAAAAAAACTTAATCCGTCAGATCTGAGAATTTATAATTGAGGTTTTCTCTAAATTAGTTTAAAAAAAGAGTGAAACTGAAAATGTGAAAATATAAGTTAATTATACGGTAGGGTTAGTTCCGCCCAAATCCCCAAAATTTGAAAATGGTGAACATAGCTGACTAGAATTGAGGTCGAGACGTGGCTGACTTGAAGTAAGGCCTAGACGAAAAAAAGTTGTATTTGAGGTTTTCACTAAATTAATTGAAAAGATAGGAGTCCAAGACCAATTTTTTATCTGAAAAATTCACAAAAAACCCAAAATCCTGTAAATTGAAAGAAACTTCGCAATCCAAATATCTTCCAAAATATCAATACTTTCCCTCTTCAGCATTAGTTCTCCTCCTCAAAATTAGCCTTGAAACTAATACCGGAACAATGGAATACCAACAACCAATTAGATGGCACTTGATTGATCAAGGAGAGAATACAATGCGAGCAATTTCTACTGAAGATACTTCGAAAAAGTTTACATTCTAATATCCACACATTCTAAATATACTGAATTTGAGGAGATGTCTTTGAGTTAATTATTTTGGATTTTCCTCCTATGCAAAAGGGTGCGAGTGGTTCATGAAGAGGTGTAAACTCAAGAGGCATGATTAGTTCAATTATGACAGGTTGCATGATTTTTCAATGAATATTTTGAAGAGATGTGTGCATTAATTGATAGCAACTCTTGAAGGACTATTTATATGGGATGGATTTCTCAGATGAAAGATAAGGGGCATCACACAATTAGAAAGACAAGGAGAGAAAAGAAGAGAGAGTGTGAAATTGGGTTTAATCTCATGGTTTCTTCTTTGGTATTTCTCAAGTGTTTTTCTTGAAGTGTGAGTGGATGTTCATTATAATTGATGATAATTATCGTGAACTCAGTAGGCTCAGACAGAGGACATAAACCGGTATATGGTCGAACATCTATAATTGGTAGTGTTTGCGTTTGTGTATTACATTTTCTATTTTTTTCTTATTTCCGTCGTCTTAGTGCGCTTATTTCTCTTTCTATTTTTCCCAACAAGTGGTATCAGAGCCGAAGGTTTTGTAGCACCCTGTACCCAGGATACGTACCCAGATACGTGTCCCAAAATTTTTTCGACCATATTGCTCAATTTTCTTCTTATATGTGTTCATGTGTTGTAATTTCTTAGTTTATTGAATATAAGATCTGGATTCTCATATCTACTGTAAGCCCTGACCCGGACCGGGGAACCGATACCAGCCAAGAGCCCGATTTGACTTTCTGGTAGTCCGAATGGACCGTTTTCAGTTTCAGAGACTGTTTTCTAATATTTTAGATTTTTCATGATTTTCTGGAATTTTCTGAAATTTTTCTGCAAAATCTCCAAAACCGGTGTCGGTCGGCATCGCTGACTGATTCCCGAATTTTTAATTTCCAAATGGGATTGAATTTTCAAAAACGGCTTTCACAGTACATCTTAGAATATCATTTTCTAGCTAAAAACATTTTTTTGGGATTTTTTCAAAATTTATCAAAATTTGACCGATCCTGGTGTCGACCGTATCGCCGGAAGATTCCAGGATTTTTATTTTAAAAACTACACTATATTTTTTTGAATCTGATTTCACCAAACATCTTAAAATAATATTTTCTATTTTTGAGAATTTTTCGGAAGGATTCTGAAATAGTCGAATTTTTGCCTTATTAAAATAATAATAAAATTTGCCGTCCTTTCTTTTTCTTGCTTTTACCTCTCAAATCCTCTACTTATTACTTCCAGAATATTATATCAATTTTATTATTTAATAAAATATTTATTTATAAAATTTTAACTATTTTTAATCATTTCCTTTTATTTTTTTCCAATTTCTTTTCTTTTTCTTTCTTTTTCTTCTTTCTTTTCTTCTCCTTCACTCCAACACCCATTCCCTGCAACTCCCAGCAGTGGCAGCAGCGGGAGCAGTCCATCATGGAGTGAGCAAACCTTTCCCCCACTCCATCTCCCTTAATCATCTCAAATCATACTAATTTTCATCATTTTCCTTTACCTTCTCTCCTTAAAACCACCTCCTTTCTATTTCCTTTTCACTTCATCTTCAACCTCCAACACCCACTCCCGCACACCACCTCCACCATCACCACCGCCGCCCTAGCCGCCGCCCAAGCCGCCGCCACCGCGCTCCCCACCACCCCACAACACCCCTCCACTTCCAACAACCCCAAACTCCACCTCCTCCACCTTCAATTTCACCATAACCCATCTCATCTCCACCTTCAATTTTTCCAAAATTTCCCATCTCCACCACCAAATTCCCTCCTCCAACTACTCCATCTCCACCTCCTCCACCTCCTCCAACTTCCCACCACCACCAAACATCATCATCACCACCAAACCACCACCACCACCATCACCACCATCAACATAACAACAACAACACAACAACAACAAACTCACCTCCTCCTCCTCTCCACCGCGCGCGCCGCCACCACCTCCCCGCCGGCGGCGCCGCCGCCGGCCTGCAGTCGCCGCCGCCGGCCTACAGCCGGCCGGCCACCCCCACACCCCCCTCCTCCTTCTTCTCTTTTCATTTCTTTCTTACTTCTTTCTTTCCTTTTTTCATTTCTTCCCAAATAAAACAAACTTCCCCTCTCTTTCCAAAAATACCCCCACCTACTTTTAAAACTACAACCCTCTATTTACAACCCCTACCCCTCTCCTTTAAATCCCAATTCATTTCAAACTATACCATATTTTCCCTCCCTTTCTTTTTCTCCCTTTTTTTTCCCTACAAATTTCTCTCTCCTCTCTCTCTCCTCTCCCATTCCCTCTTTAATATTTATATAAATATTTATAATTATATATTTTAATATATAAATTGTGGGCTAAAGGTTTACTTGGACGGTTCGCTGGTTACCCAGATTTTAACCGGTATTTTACCCGGTTTCAGGCGAGTACAACTTTATTTTTGACATGCCTCTACTTTAATATTATGCGAGCATTTTTAATATATTTAAAAATAAATACTCTTGTATTTTAAGCATGGAATGGGGATGTGGATATGTTAGCATGCTTAGTATTGAATACCGAAAATTTGATACATGATATCATGCTATGTAATTGAATATATGATGTTGCACTCGGTATTTACCCGACCTTGGACATGTTATGCCTGATACGTGATTTAGGATACCGACACTTGGCATGTTACACTAGGGATGTAATTTTTATCACCGGCACTTGATATTTACACCGGTACACAATAATTGACACCGATATTGCCATGCTGTATTTGACACCGACATCTTTCATGCTATATTTAGTACTGATACATGACATTCTATATGTGATATGTGACACCTGGTATTGATACTTGCCATACTATGTTTGACATATGATACCCGGCTCTGATACTTGTCTTGCTACATTGACCACTTGACATTGGACCCTGATACTTGATACTTGACGCTTGTTTTTGACATACGGTATATGTTATACTTTCATGTGGTATAAATACCTGGACCTGACATTATGACTCTTGACCGGACATTACCACCCCTGATGCCTGATTATATGACATATACATGACTATCACTGTTACGGGGACATGACATGATTATTATATTATTATTACCAGATATTTGGTACTCCTGAGCTCCTGTACTCCTGTATACTTGAACCCCTGAAATAGGGAGGCTCCTGACATTACTCCTGTATTATACTCCTGTTAACCCCGTAATAGGATAATCATGGATATTGTACATTTGTGGACACCCTGTGAACATTATTATTTGAGACTCTGTCATATATAAACAACTTACACCGGGATGGGGGAAATTGATGGGTAACGATATAGCTTCTGTGTTTATGGTGGCCATATATATATGTTGTACAACTTCCTGTTGGATTCGACCTGGATGGCCACCAGGCGCTTCCGAGGGGTGACTGGCACCCCTACCCCCCTGCCTGCCTGTCCGGGTGTGCTATAATCCCCTAGGTATATCCTGTGGGGAACGGTGACACTCTATTCCTGTTCGGGTGTATTGTGAGACCTTCGGGCATATAGTAAATCCCGGTGCCTAGCGGTACGTTCCGGCTCCAGTACCGGATAATCCTGGACCGTTGTCCCGGGCATGCACGGGACCCATTATAAACATGGTTCGTCGCTCCCCATCAATTTCCAATAACCAACCTCGCTAGATTTGTATGCGAAAGTATATGGCACCAGTTATATACCAAACATACAAATTGAACGAGTTAATAATATTAACTTAATAAATTGACTTCGTGCATATTTGTGTCATCTCCATACTTATCATTTATTGTAGTTACTCCATGATTCCTAACTTGATTACATGACACTTGGCCTGATATACATGCTTCTATTCATGCCTTATAAATGTTAGTGTTATTTTCATATTCACTATTCATTGTGGTTAATTCATGCTTATTGATTTGGGGTACATTATACTTGTCATGATGCACTTGCTATTATTTGTACTTACCATTGGATTTTTTTTGTACTCGCTGGTTTTTCCTAACAACCCTGGATTTGCATGTCCAGATTTAGCAGCTTGGACCGAGGTGGACCCATCGGCCGAGGATCAGGCCTATCTTGAGGAGCAGGCAAATCAGCAGTAGTTCCGTCCAGTCTTTTCCCCGCTCGCGAGATCCCCTTTCTAGCTCGTGAGTTTTTATCTGTTGTATCATGTGTAGTCTACTTTTGTATTATCTAGTGATGTAATATTGATGTAATATTATATCACTGTTTGTGATGACTCAGTACTTGTTTAAATTATGTTGGAATGTATAATACCACGTATTTCCGCACTCTGATATATGTGTTGTGTTGTATTGATGCTTAGCGTACATACGTGATGGTACCATCGCCCTGCGTATGTACGTCGCAGTGGCGTCTCCGTACCCGCTGGGATCGGGGCGCCACAGGTTTGCAGGAGTTGTATGGTAGGGAGTTTGGCCTCACAATTCAAGGTGGAGCGGTTCGATGGAAAGGTGAGCTTTACTCTATGGCAACAGAGAGTAAAGGATATCTTAATTCAACAGGGCTCGGCGCGAGCATTGAAGGGAAAGGATAGCAAGCCGCAGAAGATGACAAAGGAAGAACGGGAGGATTTGGAGTCAAAATGCATCAGCACCATTAGACTCTGTATTGCTGATAATATTATTAACAATGTTATTGATGAAGACTTGGCACCGGCGTTGTGGGAGAAGCTTGAGAAACTCTATCTTGGAAAAGGCTTAACAACGAAGTTGAGTCTGAAGCGGGATCTATACAGGTTGAAGATGGAGGATGATGCAAATCTCATGAAATATTTAAATGTGTTCAAAGTGTTGCTGGATCAACTTGGGCGAGTTGATGTCAAGATTGAGGAAGCAGATCAGGCACTTCTACTTCTTACCTCACTTCTTGATTCTTTTGAGCACATGGCTACCACAGTGTTGTATGGTAAGGATACTTTGCAGATGGGAGAGGTCGAGTTGGCTTTGTTGTCTTACGAGAAGACAAGGAAGGAAGTTGAGGACAACTCAGGATTTACACTTGTTGCTTATGGTCAGAATCGAAGAGGAAGGAATGCGGTCAAAGGATCTAGCAGTCGCGGTAGGTCTAAATCCAAGGATTGCGGAATGGAGTGAGTACTACAAGTGCAAGGTGTGGGGACACATAAAGCGGGACTATCCGACTTGGGATAAGAAGGATAGTCAGGGTCTGGAGTCTTTCACGGCGGTAACAGGAAATAGTGAAGACCCTGGAGATATTCTCATTATCTTCAGGGAGGACACTTATCCTCAAGATAATTGGGATTGGATTCGGGTGCAACAAATCATATTTGCTCCAGGAGGAAATTTTTTGAGACGTTTCAAGAATCAAAGAAAGGTACTTTCTCTTTGCCTGACGGGTCCAAGTATAACGTCATAGGGTTGGGAACGGTGAAGGTCAAAATGTTCGATGGACTGGTACACGCTTTGGGTGGTGAGGCGTATGTCCAAAAGTTAAGGAAGAATCTGATATCCTTGAGTCAATTGGACTTCAAGGGCTGCAAGTGCTCTATTGCAGGGGGAGCCATGAAAATCACACGTGGCTGCATGGTCGTAATGAAGGGAGAAAAGTGTAGAGATTTGTATCGTCTGGTTGGTAATACCGTTGGTAAAACCAAGATCTCGAAGATGTTTGTGAAACAGGGTGCACAATATATCGAGTACTTGAGACTGGTGTCCTTCGTGGGCATTGCAAAAAAACACATGCATATTGTTTTCAAGGTTCAGGCGATAGTGAGAAGGAAAACCCTACTGGCGAAAGGGTCAAATTGGGGTCCCTCTTATCAATTAAGTTGATTGGGCAGGGCACACATTGACATTGGCGATTTCGGATCAAGGGGAGCGATCATTGTTGATTCGGGTGATGTGTGACTGGTACAAGAAAGGAGCTAATAGTTTGTTTATATGAGTTTACAAGCGGTATCTCAGGTGAGATGGACTTCAAAGGTTGAAGTGATGGTTTATGGTTTTCTTTTCGCATATATCGGGAGAGGGAGTTTGTTGGAATTCCCTCCTATGCGAAAGGGTGCGAATGGTTCACGAAGAGGTGCTAAACGCAAAAGACATTATGAAAGGTTGCATGATTTTTCAATGGATGTTTTGAAGAGATGTGTGCATTAATTGATAGCAACTCTTGACGGATTATTTATATGAGATGTATTTCTCATATGAAGGATAAAGGGCATCATACAAGATTAAAAAGACAAGGAGAGAAAGGAAGAGAGAGAGTGAGATTGGGTTTAATCTCTGCGTTTCTTCTTTGGTATTTCTCAAGTGTTTTTCTTAGGGTGTGAGTGGATGTTCATTATAATTGACAATTATTATAGTGAATTCAGTAGGCTCAGACAGAGGACATAGACCGGTATTTGGTCGAACCGCTATAATTAGAGAGTGTTTGCGTTTGTGCATTATATTTTTTATTTTTTCTTATTTCCGTCTTCTTGGTGCGCTTGTTTTCTTTCCCTTTTTCCCAACAAATTAGTGATAATCAAACCTTGGATTTACAAATCAAGGACACCTCACATAGAGACTGGTGGCAAGGAGGAGCGAATCATCTTTTAGAGACAATTTTGAGATTAAGATGAGTCACTATTTGGTCGGCAACCAAATTGATAAGAAAGCAATTAAGTGAATTAGTTTCATCAAAATACTTAAAGATTAGATGAAAAGTTAGAAGAAGAAAAAGACACTGAAAAGAAATTCGTCATCGGAGATGCAATAATAGAGACTGATGAAGAGATTATACTTGCATCGAATATTCTGGAGTGACCTAAGCCGATAAAACTTGCACGTTTGTGAAGAACCAGATAGGATGTAAATAGTACACGACTGTGTAAACTTTACACCTAGTTTTTGTTCATACCTATACGGCTATGCCTTCTCTACTAAATTCTTTCTTTCTTTGCCTAATTATCGCACGTGCGGGAATATATATTCTATTTGTTTTTTTAGTTTTATTTACTATACTTTACCAAATATATCGACTCTTCATTTAATCTTGTGCTTTTCTTGGGTTTTGAAAAAAAAGTTTTGAAGACTGTAACTTGACACGAATTAAGAGAGAATGGACATCGGATTCACAGTCCTCAAACCTTTCTTATGAAGTTTGGTTACAATACTTGAATATGAGAATTTCCCTCTCTCTTTCCACACTGATCAACAACGACTTTCGTAAAATTTAACAAGGAAAAAAAAAATCTATTGCTCTTCACCCACACTCCCTTTAAAACCATTTCCCCTCACCCGTGACAAACAATTAGGCACGATCTCCCACGTGTAGCATCATTCCTAAACTAATTTCCTATAGAAAAAAAAAAAACCGTTTAAACTAATGAATGAGTCTCTTTTTGTTATGACTAATCCTTCCCTTCTTTTCTACCCAGGGCCTGAGGAAGTCAGAGTTAGGTAAGTAGTGATTAAGAACCTCGTGTAGTTTCAAAGGGCATGTGGGATGTTAACCAAACGAAGCAAAGCTGCAATGAGGAGAGAGAATGTGAGAGAGAGAGAGAGAGAGGGGACCATCTCAACACGCAGAAATACAACTGAGCCCGTCGTGTCACTCGCCCCAAGCACAGTGCAGAGTGCACTGTCACCCTTCTCCTCTCTCCTTTTTTTTTTTATTAAAATAATGAAAACTAAATGAGGAAATTGAATTTTCTCTCTCGAATTCATAATCCCTGTCAATCCCCATTTTCTCTCTCTCCTCACAATCCACCACGTGGCGCTTCTCTTATGTGTCGAGCCCCTCGTCGAGCCGAGAGAGGTGCACTCCCATTTCCCCCCTCCCCACCCCCCCAACTGTATATAAACCCCACTCATCCCCACCACCCCTCTCCACACAACTCAATCCCCAAAACTCTCACCAAAATTTCAAACAAACAAAAACACAAATTCTCTTCTCATCTCATATCATCTCACCTCTTCTTCGCACCCAAACTGAACCAAAAACACTCTCACATCTATGGCAACCTGTACAGCTACTAGTAATCCAATCCTTAAATCTCAATTCACCCGCTCTAAATCAAAATCCATCAATCTTTCCGCAAGAAACCACAGAACAATAAGAACAAGCGTCCATTGCTCCTCTTCCACCTCTCATTCAGTACTAGACCTTACTACCAATTCCTCCCCTTCCTACTACACCTCCCCTCTCATCAAAGAGCCCACCATCAAGATCACCAAGCCCGCGGCCTCCGAGCCCAAGAAGACAACCTCTAGCCCCAAGCCTAAATGGAACATTTTCCAGCAGGCCGCGGCCTCGGTCTTGGACGCCGTCGAGGACGCCTTCATCTCCACCATCCTTGAAAAGCCTCACCCCTTGCCGAAGACCGCCGACCCCGCGGTCCAAATTGCCGGGAATTTCGCCCCCGTGGGCGAGCAGCCACCGCACCACCAGCTCCCCATCTCCGGCAGGATCCCCCCCAGCATCAACGGCGTCTACGTTCGCAACGGCGCCAACCCTTTGTTCGAGCCCGTCGCCGGGCACCACTTCTTTGACGGCGACGGCATGGTCCACGCCGTGCACATCCGCAACGGCGAGGCCTCCTACTGCTGCCGATTCACCGAGACTGAGCGACTCCGCCAGGAACGGGCCATCGGCCGACCGGTCTTCCCCAAGGCCATCGGCGAGCTCCACGGCCACTCTGGCATCGCCCGCCTCCTCCTTTTCTACTCCCGGTGCATGTTCGGCCTAATCGATCACTCTCAGGGTATCGGAGTTGCAAACGCCGGTCTAATCTACTTCAATGACCGACTCCTCGCCATGTCGGAAGAGGACCTCCCTTATCACGTTCGGATTACTGACTCCGGCGATCTCGAGACGGTCGGGAGGTACGATTTCGATGGGCAGCTCAGCTCGGCAATGATTGCTCACCCGAAGCTCGACCCGGTGTCCAAAGAGATGTTCGCGCTTAGCTACGATGTCATCCAGAAGCCGTACTTGAAGTACTTCAGGTTCGCGCCCAATGGTGACAAGTCCCCGGATGTGGAGATTCCCCTCGAGCAGCCCACCATGATGCACGACTTCGCCATCACCGAGAACTTCGTCGTGGTTCCGGACCAGCAGGTGGTGTTCAAGCTGCAGGAGATGATCCGGGGAGGCTCTCCGGTCATCTACGACAAGGAGAAGACCTCCCGGTTCGGGATCCTACCGAAATACGCCGAGGAGGCTTCGGAGATGAAGTGGATCGACGTGCCTGAGTGCTTCTGCTTCCACCTGTGGAACGCATGGGAGGACGAGGAGACCGGCGAGGTGGTGGTCATTGGCTCCTGCATGACCCCGGCCGATTCCATCTTCAACGAATGCGACGAGAGCTTGAAGAGCGTGCTGTCTGAGATCAGGCTCAACCCCAATACCGGCAAGTCTACTCGTCGTCCCATCATATCGGAATCCGAGCAGCTGAATTTGGAGGCCGGGATGGTGAACCGGACCCTGCTCGGCCGGAAAACCCGGTACGCCTACTTGGCGATCGCCGAGCCGTGGCCTAAGGTTTCAGGATTCGCCAAGGTAGACCTCTTCACCGGTGAGGTCCGGAGATTCATCTACGGTGATAACTGCTACGGTGGCGAGCCATACTTCGTCCCTCGTGACGCTGGCTCACCGAGGGAGGACAATGGCTATGTTCTGGCCTTTGTCCACAATGAAGAGACTTCAGAGTCGGAGCTGAGGATTGTGAATGCAGCTGATATGAGGCTGGAGGCCGCAGTGAAGTTACCATCCAGAGTGCCCTATGGATTCCACGGGACTTTCATCAGTTCCAGGGATCTCCAGTCGCAGGCGTGATTGGTTTAGTTAATCCAATTGTCATCGTCATCTCCTGATCGTCGGCGAGAGGGAATTTACCAGTGGGATGCTGCAGAGGTCCCCGGAGTTCCTCCCTGGCTTTTGGGATGCCTAGTTTCTATTCTATGAGGGGCTCTGTTCCTTCTATTTACAGTTGGTAGTTAGTTAGGTAACCAGCTTGTAGCTGCTCATGCGCCTTTGTAGTTAGGTGTTGGCACCGAAGCTCAGTTGGTTCCGTTAATTTTTTCACTTGCTTGGACTACAGAGTATAGTGTCTGTTCTGTACCATACTTGATGTGGAGAGCGCCATCTGCTGTAATAAATTCCCCCCCACCACCGGCGAAGTGGGGTGTAGTTGCTGAAGTGCAGGGGATTGGATTTCTTCATCCCCACAGCCTTCTCACTTACCATTCACTTCAGTTTATATTTGGTCCCCATTATTTTACACGCTGTTCTGATTTTTGCTCCTCACTGATCATTTTTTTTTCCGACAATTCTGCTAAAAAGATGAGAGCTTGACTAGGGACATGTCTGTTTGCCTAGAAAATAAGTCAAAAGAGCAGTTCATTTTTCTGATTTTGGTGGGCCTGATGAGTTTTTTCTTACAAATGGGCTGAAAAGTGATACCACGTTGACACCCTAATTAAAATATTTTTTGGGTGGGAGTGTAGCTGGTTACCCGCCCCCACCCCCCGCGCTCTCTCTCTCTCAACTGAGCCTCACCTAGGCTCTCCGCCTCCAAAGTTGCAATGTTCACTCTTTCGCTTGCCCTCACGGAGCCTCAAAGAATCTCTCTGGCGACCACAGTTGTAATGGTGACCTCTGGATGTTAACCATGTTCTCTTATATCCAACTAATTCTCTCGTGGCTTCTTCCTCTTTTTTTTCCCCTGAATTTCTTCGATTTTATGTCCTAATTTTGCCTTAATTTGTCAGATTGAAGGAGGGAAGGGTTTTTTTTTTTTTGGGAAAGACAATAATGAACAACTGAGCTTATTTCTATTTGTTGCTGATGTTTGTGATTGTTGAGGCTTTCAATAGATGATGTTGCAATTGTTTGGACTTTTAGTGGTGTTGGTGCTTTACGTGATGTGTTTTTTGGACAGTGGGTGTTATTCTTAGTGTCTTTCTATTTGTGGGTGTTGCTACTTTCAATGGTGATTTTTGAGACTGTTGTTATCTCTCTCTTCTCCTTCTTTCTCTCTCCCTCGCTGTCAGGTACTTTCTTCACTAAACATTAATTAGTAGTGAATATTATTATATGAAATTTTTGTGCCTATATATGATTTATGTGCCTTATATATGAAATTTGTCCATTAATTTAAGTAAAATGTTGCAAAAGAATTGTTATATATTTGATGAATTGATGGATATTGTTATATATTTGATGAACTTATGGATATTGTTATATATTTGATAAATATATTTATATTGTTATAAATTTTCTAAATTGATAGATATTATTATATTTCATAATCAATGGATATCAACAGTTATATATTTGATAAATTGATGATTATTAAATTATTACATATATGATACATTGATTCACATGAATTGTAATATATGAACTGTTATAAATTGGGAAATTGATGCATATATTGAATATTTAGCTTCTGAATTAGAATAAAAATAACTTCTTCATATATTGTAAAACTTATATGAACTTGTTCTAAATTGCCTAGGTTTGTTAGCTCTTTTAAATGGGTGAAACGCTGGACTGTTTGGAGTGTCGTGGCCATGATCTAGACACCTAAACAAGATTGAATATGAATGGCTTTCTTTGCTTCTTTTGTTGCATGTTCTTGTTGCTTATTTTGAGTATTTCTCTTCTGATATAGTACGGGGGATTTGTTGTGGGTTTAAGTGGTGATTTTGTGACTTTATTTGGTTGAATTGGTGGCAATTTGTGATAATTTCTGTAGGGAAAATAACCCGGTTACTTATGCTGATTTTGGAGGGAGAATTGGTGGCTATTTTGATGAAATTTGTGGGAAAATAGCATATCTATTTATGCTACTTTTCGTGGAAGAATTATCACCTACTTGTGATGTATTTGTGGGAAAATAGGTCGCCTATTATTGTTGTATCTTGTGAAAAATTGATCACTATTTGTGATGAAATGTTATCTTCTATCATGGGAAGCTGTGATTTTTATACCAGTAGCTCCCAATAGCTAGTTGGTCCAGCTAGCTATTGCGTCTTTTTAAGTGTAGACTACTGCTTGCTTTAAGGGGGTAACAATACCATTCTCAAGTGAGGGTGATTAGATCTCTATTTTTTAACATATAATTTGTCAATTATACTTTCCAATGCCTACCTCTTTGGGGATTACAAAAAGGAGGAGGCTGATAAAATTTTTGAACCCAAATTCTTGTTGCACATGTCAGGCTGGATCAATTTTCATAACCCATGTAAGTTTTCCTTCACTTATTTTTCGAGCCATGCAGGTCCTAACCAATGACCGTTTTTATTTCTGTTTATGTTTCTACACAGTTGCTGGCTGGCCAATGGAGTGACGTGTTAAAGTTCAGGGAGCTCTCTTTTTCTGACATGCTCTGTTTTGACTTGTATGCTGCTGATTTCAGTCAAAAAAACGAGTGGATGGAGAAGAACAGTAAAGAAACGGAATGTTTTGACTATGCTTCTGATTTCAGTAAAAAACGAGTGGATGGAGATGAACAGTAAAGAAACGGAAGAAAAGCCATCAACCATAGAAGCAGAAAATGTAGGATTATCAACGTAGTTAAAATCAAAAACGGTGTTTTCCTCGCCCCATTGGATCAGTGCAGAGAGACTGTGACAGAAGGAACAAATCAGGAAATAACTTTTTCTATGAGAAGAAGAGAAAGCTGACGTTTTTGTCTGAGTGCCTGGGAACGACAAGGGGCTTTCGTCCCCATGCTGAGAAGGCAGTCTGCAACTCAACCTTGAGGAGCTAAGCTCTCTCTCTCTCTCTCTCTCTCTCTCTCTCTCTCTCTCTCAACTTAAGGAGCTAAGCCTCTCTCTCTCTCTCTCTCTCTCTCTCTCTCTCTCTCTCAAACTTAAGGAGCTAAGCCTCTCTCTCTCTCTCTCTCTCTCTCTCTCTCTCTCTCTCTCTCTCTCTCTCTGTGCGTGTGTGTGTGTGTGTGAGATTAGCTGTTGGATTAGTGAGGCTAATCCATTGAATTAGTAATCTGGATGAAATAATTTATTCCATCCAAATGAGAAACCCAACAGTGACAATATCTTCCACATGAAGCTTGGACAACATTGATCTTTGTGATTAGGATGGATTACCATCCAATTAAACACCACCAAAATCATAACTTACTTTGTTTGGGTTTGGATTTGAAATTAAGTCACGTTCCCTCGTAGCAACATATTTTTGTTTGTTTGTTTGTTTTTTGTTATTTCTTCTTCCATGTCAAAAATCCCACCATTTTTCCGCATGCATGTTACTGAACGAAAACCACCGACCAGTATAAACGACACCACCCATCTTGAGAATAACCCTATCCTTTGATTGCTACAACTTGAGACTTGAACCCGGAGAAGCGATCCATATATTTCTGCAGTCCTTTTCTCTATTTATAAGGGGCGGTGACGGTACCGGTCAAATATTAGAGTTTGGTAAAAGGTTTTTTAAATAAAGAAAAAAAAGGGAAAAGAAAAAGAAATTAAAGAAAAGATAGAATATGCTACTTATATCTAGTCCATTTGGGCATGTTTTTTACTGTATCTAATTCTAATACAATTACTTATCATAATATAAGTAGGATTCCTAATAACATATAGAAACATGACTCCTAATATAGTAACTACAATATGACTCCTAGTAATTATAAAAATCAAAGACTTTAACACTCCTCCTCGAGCCGGAGCATAAATGTCAATCATGCTCACCTTGCTACAAATAATAGTAAAACATATTCTAAATAAAGTTCACACTTATTCGATGTCACACTACTGACTCCACGTTATAGCATTGATCAAGACAATATTGATTCCACGTTGCTGAAGCATTGATGTTGATGTTGAAGTTGTCAATCAAAACATGAAGATCGGATGATATATAAGATATAGTTAGGATTTTAGAGTTTTTCAAACTCAGTAGAAGTGAAGATTTTGGAGATCCTCAAACTCAGTAGGAGAGATTTGAGAGATCTTCAGACTCATCCAATGAAAAATGAGGTTTTGAGATACCCTCAAACCCAGCAATAGTAGAATATGAGATTTTGAGAGATTCTCAAAGTCAATACTTAAGTAGAGTAAATACCAAGAAACACACGCATAAAATTTATCACAGGCAAATAATTTTTTCCCTTAAGTTTGACAGTAAAAATCAACATAAATGATGCAATACAAGCAGTAGATGGTTAAAGTTGACGCAACAGAGATGATAGAAAGCAATAGAAGTCTCAACAGTTGTTGTGGAGATGATTGGAGACGATCGGAGACGATACTGAGGCGATAGGAAGCATCAGAGAGTGCCGATGAGTACTGCGAGGTAATCAGAAACCAAACACTCAGTCAGCAAGAGCACCAGAGGACTTCGAATGGTGTAAAAATTAATATCGATTAGGGTTTATAATGTCGTGGCGGGTTGGAGATCAGTTATTAAGGAGATGATGGAGAGACGCTTTTGTTTAAGGTTTTTTTAATTTTTTTTAGATGAACAATATCTCGTATAGCTCACGGCACTATTTACGATGAACAAACTCGCGGTACTGTACCCATGAATAATATCTTTTTTAGACGAAGACAAGAAAAGTTAGGGTCAAAGTTTTTTAAGAAGAAGAGAGTAGGGTTAGAATTTTTCGCTCTGATACCATATCAGAATTTTAGAAGAAGAGATTTTCATATTTTATTATATGGGCAATACTCTAAATTTATAGGCATCACAATTATATGATAATAAAACCTCTAATCCTAATACAATTACAATAACTATAATAATCAAAGACTTTAACAGTTAACAGTTACTTATAAATTCACACAAGACTATGAAACTATGGTTTGATAAAGAAGAGAGAAGAGACAACCCTCAATGATTCCTGCAGTGTTCTTCCATCAATTTCCTTACAAAAATTAAAATGGATGAAACACCCTCCTAACAATAGCAAAAGAGTTTTCTGCAGCTTCAAGCAACCAAATAGGATTGTCCCCCCTCGGTTGGTGGAAAGATTTACACTATAATGTTCTTTCAAAATTAAGAGTTAAACCAACAGACAGCTATGAAGCAAACAATAAATATAGATGGTTATAAAGGGAAAAAATAAATAAAAGTAGAAGATGCAAGTGCTACAATAATACAGTGATAAAACTCTCTACCTAAGTGAGCCAAATGTCTGTAACTCAAATCCCGTTTCTACAAGGCTACAACAAATTCTCTAAAGAAAATAAAATGAAAGCAAAAGGACAAACCTTCGAGGCAACAGTATTTATAAGAGTAACCATCTCTCCTATGTTTAGGAGAGGGCAGAAGGGACCATCTATTTAAACAGAAAAAGAAATCACCCACATGTCAGTGGGTCCCATCCAAAATTAATTTGAGAAACAATTAGTATCAGATCACACTCGACCTATAACCAACCTTACACTTAAAAAACTGCCATCCTCAATAAAGATCACTGTGTACAATTAAAAGAGACGCCAGCTGAGAATTCCTCCTAAATCATCCACTTATCAAACTTGACGGCATTTTTCGCCCTCGCGCGACATATAATAGTACCAGTACTAAAGCATGCCATTATCACCTAATTCCCTAATTAAAATTATCACAACTGAGCTTGCCCACCTCATTGTCTTTTTATAAATAAATAGATTTGATGACCTTTTCCCACTTTTTCCGCTCTTTAAAAACACAAGAACATGTTCAGGGATTATCTTGAACATGAGTAATGCAACCAGGACTCAGCGAAATGGCCTTTGGATGGGCATGTAACTCTCCATTCTTCTAAATTTTGTAGAAACTAAAGGCATCCAAGTAAATCTCTCCCCTTTCAGCAAAGCCCCCCACTCTGATCAATCCAAAGTGACATCAACTCCTCCTGTAGGGATAATACAAGTGAGAGCCCTAAACCAATCAACTGCTAGAGCCATCTCAAAGCATCCAACAATTATCATTTCCCATCACCATCCATCAATAGGTATCTTCACCATCGTCATCATCAATATTCATGGCCAGCGTTAATCTAGTTGCATGGCCGCAACTGAAGCATCCAAATCAAGAAAGTCCGTCTCTTTTCAACAAATCTCTTTAATAGAATACCAACGACAGTGCCGTCCTCTCCGAACTATGGTTTTGCATGCTAAAAAAGGGCGCATGATATTTCATAGAGGTTTTTCTATAGCCATCAGTAATTTTAAGATGGTTAAAGATTGGCAAATTCAACCAGATGATTGGAAAAGATTAAAACAGTTTGAAGGAGAGAAGTTTGGTGCTACTATTGTCCTCTCACCGTGCCGTTGGTCTCTTTGCTCGTCCCTTTTTCTGAAGGGACGCATCGATAATCTTGGCGACTCAAGAGCTCAACAAAGTTGTACGCGACAATTCAAACAGCGAAAAAAGGACGTTTGTGATTCACGGGGCAATTGATTGGGGACCCAATAGTTTGCTGCCAATGTTATAGGCAGAATGAATAGATGGTGAAAAACCAGTGGAGGGTGCTCTAGAGTCTAGACCTCATGCAAGTGCCGTACTGATTCCAGCGCTACAGCAACATGGCGGTATCAGTAAGGAGGCTTGGAGGTTGACAGAGATATTGAGGATAAAGCCATGAGCGCACGAACTAAAGAGCCATGTGCATAAGATAAGATTAGAGGTCCCTCCATCGCCTCTTCGATGGAAAAAGACGTCAACAGTCATCAATAATGGTAGGTACCCCCCAATTGCGGATATTTTCAACGAACAAGAGATCAAGAGGTTGAAGATGGACAAAACAGACTGTCGGTCTTTGGTCACCATGAAAACAATTTAGACTCAAGGATTAGTGAAAGCATTCAGCGCCCATCACACTCTCTTTCTAGTAACTTGTATGGAAAAATGTTGAAAGATTATAAAAAGAAAAGGGGCCGTGCCACAAAGAAAGGAGATAGAACCGTCCATACCCTTGATAAGAGGAAGGAAGCTTCGAATGACACCGGGGAACTTCAGTAAAAAAATATTTGTCGTGTGGTGCACTCCGTCCCTTGCCCTTGTGCTTGATTGTCCTGCACAAACCATTAGTAACAGGTTTATGTATCTCACGCCAAATAACCTAAAGTAAGAGAGATGCTCCATACACCATAAAGATGAAGCCTGACCAAAAGGAATACCAAAACTTGAACCCCAAAACAAACAGTAAACTGCATCTAACTTCCAAAATCTAAAGGGAAAGCAATACAATCAACTAGCCTATTAAAGTGTATTTAGTACGCGGGAGTTCACTTGGGAACCCAAGATTCCCATGTGAACTTTCGTGTTTAGTATATATAAACTCCACTCAATATTTTCAAGAAAATTAAATTTCCATTGCCATAAAATTCCATAATTTTTCTTGGAACATAATTCCTTTGTTTTATGTGGATATTCTATATTCTCATCTAGTGTGATCGATAAAAAAAATATTTTTCAAACTAACATTATTTTTTCTTCTCATCTATGTTCTTTTTCATCACTATGATCATCGCTACTCTAGTCATTTCTATCGGTGACGTCACTGCCACCACCGCCGCTAGCCCAGCATCGCCTCAAGCATTACTACAACATCCACAATCACCGCCACACAACCATTGCCATTGTTACCATCACCACGACTACTGTCTCTGTTTCCATCGTCACCGCTATGACATCCATAGTTAGTGCCAACCAACCATTGCCACTGCCATCGTCATCACAACCACCACTTTCATCGCCACTATCTATACCACAGCTATTGTCGCCACTAGCACTATTGCCCCTATAATCATCGTCGTTGACGAGCAAAGTCATCGTCACTCAGCAAGTGACAACCACCACCGCCTCGATCTGTATATGGTATCATCATCATCGCAATTGTTATCATCGGCGCCACCATGACTGCTCCCACCACTGCCGCCACCCACCACCTTTGCCATTGTTATTGTCTCCACCACAACCATCACTACCCTACGCCGCCACGATCATAGTTGTCACCCTCGCCGCTTTCACTATCACCATTATTGTTATTGTCTTCACCATAGTCGTCGTAACCACTGCTAATGTCACCATCACTGCTATCACTCAATATTGACACACTGTTCTCACCGCCTTTGTACAAACACTATTTATACACTACAAGATTAGTTTGAGAAAAATATGTTTAGAAATATCATATCCCTAGGACTTTTTTTAATGTAATGATAGTTTATTGATTAAAATGTTCTCATTATATCAAATATGGTAGTGCGATATTCTCATAAATTTAATCCCCGAAAATTAAACTCCTGAGAGATGGAAATATTCTCTTCCGCATACCAAATGGAATAATCCCATTCCCATCCTTAAATAAGAGCTCCCCCCTTGATGTAAATCTTGCTTGTTTTAATAGCATCCATGTGTATCACGAAGTCCTATGATAGAATAAAGAAACTTGCTCCACTAAGCACTAAGCAGAAGTTCATTGCCTTCAACAACTCCGAAAGAGAATACAAACTCCATATATAATATAATAAGCTTTGTACAACAAAGGCGACTAACTAGAGAAAATTCTAGATAAATTATGTCTATCACTAAAGGTGGAATCATGTAATTACATAGTCGTCTTTTAATTCTAGAAACTATACAAATAGTCAAATTCACTTTTGGCACTTGCGGTAATAGCAAACACGAAATTTGTTGGCTTAATTAGAGGAACCTAGAGGAAGGTTGGTGGTGCCACTTGCTTGTGGTAAAGGCCGGCTACAAGTTCAAGAACAATCTCAAATCACATAGAGAGGAATTATCCAAGGAAGAGGATAGAACTGGAACAACTCATCATATTAATCAAAACGGGGAAAGAAAGAAAGAAAATTGACTCGACCAACAACAAAACAACTTGAATACTGGGTAGAGGGGTCACCACATATAGCACCTAAGCATGGGTTTCTAAAGATCCTATTTGAACTTCGTGAAAACAATATATGCCTATGAACAATACATGTCTGTATGGGTATTTTGTCATTTTAAAGTAAATAACATTATGAATTGATGTAAAGCCCACCAGCATGAACCCATCAATATAAACAATACTTTAGTTCGCTCTCTGCTATTTTTCCCCCTTTGGATGAGATGCATTCCTGAATTTTTAGTCATTAAGAAGCATGCAGTCCAGACTCAGCATGAAAATCATCAGCTATTGATAACATAATTAGGACTATATAACACGAACAACTTTTTAACACAAATGCCACAACTAAACATCACCACTACCACCATCGTCATCGATTAAAATTGGTTGCTTATATGATGTGTGCCACAAGACTCCATGAACATTTATTTACTTTTACGACTTACCTTATGCTGAAAGAGTAATATTATACGGACTTGTGTCTGGACACTAAGATACAGATGCGAGCAGCGGTCAGCACACAAAGATCTCCTAATAATTAGAGGAGAAGGAAAGATAAAGAAGAATTGTTCCAGTACTGCCTCGTTATTTTCATCTATTTGGGCGCAGCCACCTATAATGGTCTGTGATGCAATAGTCTGAGTATCACTACTAGTGTTACTATTAGACAGACACTTGGTGCAAATGCATGCATCTTATAACTGGGTGTGAGCATCTCAAACATCTAATGGACTGTGACCACGTCGATGAGAACTATAGCAGACAAAATTTAGGACTATAGTATTATTACATGAAAATTAAGGACTATAGTACTATTACACGAAAATCACACAATAAAAACCACAGAGAAATTTAAAAAAAAAAAAAAACACAGGCATCATATTCAGCAAGAAAGCGCCAGCTCCGAAAAAGATGGGGATCCTAACATTTTTTTCCAAAATGTCATGGTGGGCCACGTGGCATGTGGAAGCCATGCGAGGTCATATGGACTAGATGTTGTGTCCAGCGGCTCAAAGTGTTGGACTCTGTTTCATTATTTTCTCACTAATGAAACATGCCCCCGTATTTTTCTACTATAAAGATATTCAGTGCCATCCCAAACCTTGGCTAGTGTGTCGTTATTAGCTCCACTTCCTCCGCCTATAAAAGGGAGGGGGAAAAACTAGAAGGGAAAAAACCTCACCAAATGAATCAAACAAGTGAAGGGAATTAAGCAAAAGCCGTCGCCCTTTTAGGTCTGCCGAAAACAATGAAGGAGAGTGACGAAAGGGATGACGCTTTATCCATTGCAACTCCGCCAATACATACACTACCACATATGTGTTTGTAAAAAAATACACTGCAGAACATGTGGATAACATTATAAGCACTTCCAGCCAAAAAAAAAATAAAAATGCAACAGTAATGTTCAATTCTCCACCAATTCCTGGACCTAATAATAAAGAATAGGGAGCCAAACCCCACTGCAGTCCTCAGCAACCACAGCCTTCCTGACCCACTTGCTCCCCCTCTCAATTCCCTGCTCTCCTCACAATAAGTAGAAGAGATGCTTTAAGTGCAACCTACTTTTGTTTAGGCTTGGAAAAACTTGTTTAAGGACCTCACAACCAGTTTGTGTCCTACTTTTAGTAAGCCAAGGGTAGTAATCAGTGGGAGAGACGAGAGATGGCCACTCTCACCCTCCGCACTTCATCAATTGGTAGGATAAAAAGCTAACTTTCCCAAACTTTTGTCCATAGGGTATTTATTAGTGTTCCTCCTCATCTAATCCGAGGATAATCAACTAGCTTCAAAACACTCCCAAAATCCAAACCGCTCCTCCAGAGTGCAGTGTTGACAAGACACAATTAGCTAATTAAAATGGTGGTTATGATGTCTAAAGTGGAAATGCAATTAAGGCGGCTAGCTCTCTTAGCGTCTGTCGGTCAAATACTAATATATTTTTAGGCCCAGCGAAGTTCAACACGCACACTCTTTTCTTTCTAAGGCTCAGCAAAAAAAGTTGTGGGTTCAGAGCCCCCAGTGCGTGTGTCCAGTGTAATCTTCACTCCTCTATAATTCAAGTCGTCCTCAACACAGAGAGGGACGAACAGACGGATGAACTACATCCAAAGAAGCTGCCTTTGACTGATTTGATAGCTTAATATACTGGTGCACTGGTTGACCTAACTTCGAGGGCAACTAGTAATGATCAACATAAAATCACAAACAATCACCATCACCGCCGTTGCAGAACAAATGCATCATTATCCCCTTGACAAAGACTACAAACACTCTAAAATGCAATATCAAAGGTGAAGTGAGAAGGTCAAAAAAGTCCCATGGGCACGAAGTGAGTTTGACCATGCGAAGAATACTGGTCGTCAGCATGATTAGACTTAATCACCTGACCACAAAAAAAATTGGCCACCATCGCCTACTTGCATTTCGGTGGAAGTCTTGGTCTTGGGAGGGACTCGTAGATTCTAATATTATACATATATTCAAATGTTGAATAAATGTGGTGAACTCACACGAAGAGTTTTAAATTATAAATTAATGAAAGAGTGACAACAGTAAGCTGAGTGCGTATGCCATGATATCAGCAACCATAGAATTGCCGCGCGCACGAGGGATGACGAAATCCAAGTCTATGTTGGCAATCGAGAGTTCTCGACCCTGCCAGCACAACAGCATGGATGCCCTTCATCCTTTCCATTCCAACTCTATTAGAATACAGACAGCAAGTTAGAAGAACCTAAGTTGGGAGCGAAAAAAAAAAAAAAGAAGAAGAGAACCTAAGTTGGAGTATGTGACTGAATTAATGTAATACGTAGAATTGAAGTCAATTGGTGGCTCTACTATTTTCAAGGGACTGGCTTTTGTCAGGAGACCTACCAACCAAATCTGAACAGGACCTAAACCCCCTCTCTTCCCCAAAATGCGCTCTTTTTCCACACATTCTCAGCTTAACTATCAGTCAGCACCAGTTGAGAACTTTATATGAAGCAGCGCCTTGGCCCTTCCAAGGGTTTTTGGCTCTTCTACACGTTGGCCCTTGGCCCCTACAAAAGGGTCAATTCTCAGTTTCCTTCTCTCCCTCCATACGCCTTCTTCCACATGCATTGCAATTGAATGAAACCCTTTTTTCTCGATTCTTCTCCTATATTCAACCTTCACTAGCTATTTATAGTAAAATTCAGAGCGAGAGCCAGCAAGGAGCAAAAGGTCTATCATTAATACACCTGTTACTATAACTAACATGATATAATGCTATAGCGTGTTCCGTGACCCATGCAATGATTTTGCGTGCATATAATCATAAAAAAGCCCACAGTTTAAAGAAATAAACATGTTGCGGTAACAGGAGACTGGGCAAAGGCTCGGGCAGGCCTTAAAAAGCACACAGGGAAAAGCCTGTTATGGAACCTACAAGAGAATCGCACCTAACGGCACACGGGTCCCACTGTCGCAGCAATCATCAGAGACGAAGCTTGGTCTCCCTCACAAGCGGCATGCCCCAGTGGGGACCAACAAAATGGACCAATCTGCCGTCGGCACAACAGAACTATGAGTGTGGAACACAACGAGAAGAGCAGAGCCCAACGACGTCACTCCTCCGGCGCCCTCTAATTCGGCCGGCATCTCAGGACGCGTTGCTCTAACAAAAGGTTACTCTAACTTAGACACAAGAGGATACGTGGCCTGCCACGCGTCGAGATTCCACTTCGCTTTTCTTTTATACTTTTAATAATACTAACGATAACTAGGACCAAAACCCCACCTGGTTGGCTGACGGAGATGATTCTGGAGGATAGCAAATCAGAAGCAATAACTAAGAAAAACAAAACAGGAAAAAAAAAAAGAGCGTGCGCATGTGTGCAGCTCTCGATTGGCTACGTGTCCCACTCACAAGAAGTGAAGTCTTTTCTGTCTCCGTATCCACCCAAAGTTGGCGGGACTATTAGCAGAGGCCACCCTCCAATCTCAGGATATTTTCTCCTGAGCTCGAGGACTGGCCCAGTGACTGGATTAAGTATATCATAATCCTTCTAAATAGTAACTGGACCCAGCCCAAGAGGTAGAACAAGTATCAGCAACAGAAGATGCAAATATATGAGAATAATGCACCACCCACCCACCAACTGAAAAAAATATCCCAATCCCAAGTGCAAAAGAGCATGCACTCCACATGGTGAAGTGCAAGAACAATGCCCGTGTGAAGTGAACTTCATTTTTTAAACACACTAGAAATTAACTGCACTTACTCACTCTATACATGCTTGCAGCCAAGCATGTCGAAAGACAGAGCAATGATTTAAACATGCTCGCTGCAGAGTGTGCATGGCCACGGGCAGATAACCCCACACCTCGCATCAACTGGGCAATGAAAGGTACCCAGTACCCAGCATGTCCACATCCTGTTGGGTGAGAAAAGAAAGAATTGCACATGCACATCGCACTCTTCACGAGGAAGCACGGGCTCTGTGATAGCTCAAGGGCAAGTCTATGCCGACAATCGACATATGAGACCCCACGTGGTGGTATTCATGGCTGCTGCTAAGAGGATTGGGACAATGCCTGAACACTGTAGAAATCAGAGACTGATGACTCAGCAATCTCAAGATGGAGTCTCCTTGAACAGAAGCAGACCTGCATGACTCTGCTCTTGCTGATGTCTGAAATTTGTGGGAACTTGCTTCCTTATTAAAGCAAGGAAAAGAGACGGAGAGGACAGAATGAGTATAAGAAACATGAGAGAAATTGTAAAGTCTGAAATGCTGTGATCAACACAATGGACCGGTAAATAAGAAATTGTAAGGTCTGAGACTTTGGAGGGCCGCCCCCCCCCCCCCACAAAAAAAAAAAAAAACAAAAAAAAAAAACAAACAAAGAAAGAAAACGTTTCAGAATTCTGATACCCCAGTATTGAAGAATTTTACCTAATATTCAAATCGACAATCAAACACGTTATTTATTT
The DNA here is from genome assembly GCA_038442645.1 of Agave tequilana. Taxonomy (NCBI): domain Eukaryota; kingdom Viridiplantae; phylum Streptophyta; class Magnoliopsida; order Asparagales; family Asparagaceae; genus Agave; species Agave tequilana. Next base: position 19,839 of record JAVJIF010033334.1, on the reverse strand, counting down.
CCTGGAACTGGGATGACAGAAAAGAAATACACAATCAAGATTAAATAAGAAAGTTGATCATAAGATACAAATGGTACAAATCATGAAATGAGTTAGAAAACAACAATGCATTATATTATGTCTTATGTGATACAGAACTGAAGCAAAGGGGAGAGAAGGCAACATTTGATGGATTATCACAAGATTAAAGCATGCTGATTCTGGTAAAATTGATTATGTAGGATGGACATAACTCACCATTTAGCTCAAAAAAATTATGATGGCAATAATGCATGAGAATATTTTGCAGGAAAATGGATATATACGCAAACAACGAACAAGTATACAGCAGCAAATATTTTATAGGTGAGAAATCGAAGAATGTGAAAATGAGAAGAGGCATAATCTTCAGAAACTAATGCCTCAATAGAAGACAAATCAAATATTTCTAAGGAAGCTTGTAGTGATCAGAAAAAGGCAAACATAACATAAATAGAAATATTTAGTGCATGTTTAGTTGCCTGCAAGTGACTGCAAGTGCGAGTTCTAAGTGAGAAATTATTTTGCAGTTTTAAAAAAAAATTTGCGTAAGTTTTTAAGTGTTTGATTGATAATGTAAGAGTGTAAGTAGAAAAGTATATTGTCAAATATAGTGTTTGATACAACTTTAAAGAAAAATGAGAATTCAATTTTCCTTATTTGGTTGTGAATTTGCAAGATCTGCTAAACATAACATAAGTAGTAATCAATTTCTGACCTACGCCATGACCAGGACACATGTCTCTCCTCATCAGAATCTTTTGAAGACGGGTGACAAGACAAGCCGACCGAACACCTCACTACAGAGCACCATCCAACTACCTCGAGGACACTCCTTCCGAGAACATCGCCACTCCGAAACCAGTTCTTTGTCCTGAGCAAGGTGACTGCTGCAACCAACTCTATTGATATTCGCTTACATTTATAGAGTCAATTACACCGCCAGCACATCCCATGTTTCAAACATTGCAACAACCTCTAAACTAACATGGACTATTATAAAAAGTAGTAGAAATCGCTCCCGTCATCAAGGGCATAATCCAAGCCGTTCAAGAAGAATCGTAATGTGCATATCATACAGTTATTGAATCTGCATTACTCATACTGTCAATAAAGCCCCCGGGTATACAAACACTGAAAGAAGAGAAAAGAAGAGGAGAAGAGACAGACAATCAGAAATCCTCAAAAGCTAAGACTTCCCTTTACTAAAGAGAAGAGACTTCCAAAAAACTATTATTTCATTGTATTCAGAGAATAGATCAGAGTTCCAACTCTACTGAGTTCACTGTAACATCCTAAAAATAGTGAATTCTTTCTCCTCCTCCTCATGATTTCCCAAAGTGAGTTTTCACGTAAAAAAATTGTGTCTTTGCGTTGTCTTTATCACTCTCCTAATCCTTGTTATAAATTGAAGTGTAGACAAATTCCCTTTGAGAATTTTCCCTTGGTGCTTTCATTGAGATTTAAGTCCCTACGCTCAAGATCTCTCGCCCTTCAACCTTCCTCAAAAGAGCCTCTTCTAGATCGGCAATGGCCCCCGCAAGCAAACTACTGGTGGCGTGTCCTCCAAGGGCAAGGTCAAAATGACTACAGGTGTCACGACCTCCAAACTAACTAGAAATCAACCGATCGCCAAGGGTGCTACCTCTGCCTCATCGCAAGAGCCGTCCACCAGCTCCCACTCTTTTCAACAGCCAGAAAATCAGCTATTTCAGAAGCTCCGCGAGATGAAGGAGCAGATGAAGGAACAACAACTGCAATCAGATCGCGAGCGGGAGCAGATAATGCTCGAACGTGACAACATCCTCCGCGATTAAGAGGAACTGAAGCTGCTCAACCAGCAGCTCCAGACTCAGATCGTCACCCTACAGAATAACTCTGTACACACAGAAGGAGGCACCAAGAGCGGGAGGGCCCCAAATCTCCACATCATTGACGAACTGATTCAGAAGCGAATCGTCGAGGACTAGCTACTCAGCACCTGATTCCAATCACCCACCTCCACGACTCCTCACTTTTCAAAGACATTCAAGAGTGCGAGCTTCCGAGAAAGTTCTCGATTCCCATCTTTAACAGTGGCACCGGAGCGAGTGATCCAATTCAACACATCCGGCATTTTCAAGACAAGATGATGCTCTACTCCCGCAACGATCTGGTAATGTGTCTTTACTTCCCTTCAAGTCTGAAAGGCGCGTCATCGGAGTGGTTCTACACCCTACCACCTCGCTCTATCCACAACTTCTCGGAGGTCACCGAGGCCTTCCTCACACAATACATCACTCGCTACGAAGCCAAGAGTAGTCACCACCTCCTCTCTGCCAAGATGAGGCCAGGAGACAAGCTCAAATCCTACATTAATTTTTTCAGAGCCAACTCACTAAGATCTCCAATTGTAATGAGGAGGTAGTCGCACTCGCATTCATTAGCGAGTTGCAGGTCACACACCCTCTATACAAGTACCTCTTGAAGCACAGCATCGCCAGATGAGTGAAACCCTTTTCTCGAGTGTAACCTTACATCCAATTAGAGGAGGCAATGAAGACTTCCTTCAACCTCTCCACAAAGCCAAGCGATACGGAATAAAGTCGAAGTCCTGCTCGCGAGCTCCCAACCACGTCCGGACCGACATCGGAGGCGCCCTCCTTTCAAGAAGCAAGCGTTGTCCATCCTTCCCCTGAATCCAATCCAAAACTATAGGCCAACACAACATTTCACTCCAATGAAGTATTCAACACCTCAAAGATCAACTGTGGGTCAGACACCTAAAGCCGATCCAGTCAAATCCTTCACTGCATGGGTCGAAGGAATATTACTCCTACCACGACTGCAAAGAGCACCAAATCACCCATTATTGGGCCCTCTGAAAATACTTGGAGGAGCTCGTCCAGTAAGGCTTCCTCAAAGAGTACGTCCTTACCCCCGAGACGATTTTTCGGCAGCCAAACACACAGCCTCTCCGAGAGCATAATGCGATCACCCAATACAAGACGATCGACTGACTTTTTGACTTTCATACATACAGTGTACACCCTTCCAAACTTACCTTTATGTATTACATTTATAAGAATAAAATACTATTCAATGTTTTATATTTTGCAGTACATCCAGTTGTACGCCACGTTGAAGAATTTTTCCCACTTGGAAGCAGCTAAAAAAACTTCTAGTGGATGGGATGTGCCCCTACACAGAGGCGATTCCAACATACATCCAATCATGCACCTCGATGATGGAATTTTCCCCATCCAAAGGCAGCGAAGAAAACTCCCTATGGATGGGATATACTCCACGAAGGTGGTTCCGACATACATCCAGCTATGCGTCACGATGATTGGATTCCCCCCCCCTCAAAGACAGTCAAGAAACCCACCCATGGATGGGATATGCCCCACACGGAGGCAGTTCCGACATACATCCGGTCATGCGCCCTGATGATGGGATTTTTCCCACTCGGAGGCAGCCAAGAATCCCCCGAGGGATGTGCCCCCACACGGAGGCAGTTCCGACATACATACATTTATACGCCCCAATGATGGATTTCCTCCACTCGAAGGAGGACATGTGATTCTCCGCTGATGGGATTTCCCCACTCGTAAGATTGTGTCTGTCCACACCTGGCAGGATGTGCTCCTGCGTGAAAGTGTTAATGCAGACATACCTATGGGCCTTTCTCGGTGGTTCCACAGGAGTCAAAACACTCTTTTGTGGGATTTTCCCACTCGGAGCCCCGCTCTGCTGTAGAGATTTCCCTCTCAGAGCGCGCGATTTTCTGCTGATGGGATTTTTTCCACTCGAAAGATCGCGTCTGTACACAGCTAGATGGGATGTGCTCCGCATGGAAGTGTTAATGCAGACATGCCTACGAACCTTTCTCGATGGTCTTACGGGAGCTGAAACCCTCTGTTGCGGGATTCCCCCTACTCGGAGTCCCCTACTCTGTAGTGGAGATTTTCCCGTCTCAGAGCCCCTTGTCTGTTCCGTTATGGGATTTTTCCCACTGGACAGGAAAGCCTATTGGCTCCCCTCATTTGAACCATCGGGCGGATGAACCCCCGGTAGTTTCCCTCTGCCGGGTTCCATACATATTCTGATGTTGGGATTTCCCCCATTCGGGAGGCAGATCCATTAACGGGATATCCCCCGCATGAGAGGACAACTCCGCTCTTGGGCTTGATCCCACATTGGAGGCACCGGATCGTCGATGGGTAGGGGCTTTGGGACAGACGCATCCAAACATTAGTTGGGATTTTCCCTACCTCAAACCAATTTTTGCATGTACCACCAGATTATGGATATATACAGGATCCGGTATATCTATGAGGATTTTCTTGTTTGGATTATCCCCTCGATGTATTAATTCTGAATGGTCATACGACTAATAGTTCTCCCAAGGACGCGACGCTACAGGGATAATATTTCGACAACGGGGACCTCAGGTACGATTTAAAATTTGAGATTTGTCTGGGACAACCCGGGTTGTGTCCGATCGAGCAATGGTGACATGAGATATCTGGTATATCTATGAGGGTTTTCTTATTTGAATTATTCTCTCGACGTACTAATCTTGTGAACCCGTAAACTAAGATCAGGCAACTCGTTTTTACTGTACTTGTATCTAACACTCTATTTAAATCCTCAATACATGATTGTATGTGCATCCTAATTACTACCTACAGCATGTCTGTCCCGAGAGTGGGATTTTCCCTAGTAGGGGCAGAACCCTGATTCTCCGCAGATGGGATGTGCCTCACTCGGAGGATTGTGTCTGTACACTCTTGAACGGGATGTGCTCTCGTGTGAAAGTGTTAATGCAGACTTGCCTACGGGCCTTTCTCCGCAATCCTACAGGAACCGAAATCCTCCGTGATGAGATTTCTCCCGCTCGGAGACCGGACTCTGTTGCAGGGATTCCCCTTCTTAAAGACCCAACTTCACAGCTCCTTGATAGGATGTACCCTGCTTGGAAGCAAATGCGAATCCAACTCCGTTGCAAGGATTTTCCCTCTCGAGGCTTAATCTGTAGCTGGGATTTCTCCCACTCATAGAAAAGATTTACAGGTCCAGCCAGGTGACAGACGATAACTTGGAAACTACACGTGAAATCAGTCCCGACATCTCGGAGTCAAAACAAATCTCTCCGAGTAGACATCCAATTCCAAAATAAATACAAAACAAATCAGGCAAGATCTAGATAAACACTTATATTCTAGAATATTACTGCTTTTATTATAAACTTTTCCGATTAAATCCACTCAAATACATATTATGTTACATCTGATAAGAGTGACACGGGGCCTATCACATATTTGTGTTTGCTTTTTAAATGAAATACAGATAACCAATTCCAACTCAGACTAGCCAACCAAGTCCTGATGTTGAAGCAAATAAAGATTTGCCAGTCAGGAGATGCTTCGCGCAGACGCGATCCTATTGCTCATGCCACCTTCCGCAGATCCCGAGTGAAAACCAGGGTGATTCCTTCACAAAAAGACGAAAGATTTCCTAGATGAGGAATTGTCTCCTCCTTTCCAACTAGGGCACGCCTCCAAGGCAGTCAGAGGATCCCGTCCAAGACATGCAAGAACATGATGATATCACATCACGGACACTCCATCTCGAACAAGTGACCAGAGGCCTCAAAGCACAGACACCTCATCATCATCCCAACTCATCCAGCCATGTTTCTTTCACTGGCCTCGCCTTAAGGAAGAGTTTCCTAGTGCAAAGACCGTGGGATTCAGCATAGAGTGAAGACTGCAAGACATGAGCAACGATAACGGATCAAAATCCACCGTCACTGTCACCCGAGCATATCCTCACTCCAACCAAACCCACGACAAAAGAAGATATGTTCAAGCAAATCAAGTCAGAGCTTGAGCCCAATCGATCTCTAGCGACAGGATCATGTCACGAAAACTAAAGTTACGAGACAAGGTCATTACAAAAATAGAAGTAACAAGATGAAGGCCAATGCGACGCGTCGGCCATCTCCATCATCTCCATCCCCTCCCTCTCCTTCATCGAATGAAGAAGAAGAGCGACATTACAATCTAACATAATAAGAAAAACAATGGCAAAGAATTCTTGAGAAGTTGGACCACCTACTTCTAGGGTCCCCCTATTTATAGATGCAAAAGCTGAACCGTCGAGAATTCAAAATCTCAACCACATCTGAAAAGTCGGTTTTGTATCCCGTATTTTTCAGCATGTCAGATCAGCCAGATACGATCCATTCCTGCCACACGATCTCATCCATCATCAGGTCAAGATTTTGTTCATTAATTGTCGGCTGTCTTCACCAGTTTTCAAAGAAGGCTCAAATGCGAAGAGACATTTTGACCAAACCTACAACATACAAGCGACGCCTCAACTCACCCAGTTCAGAAGCTAAATCAGTCCACTCCACTCTTTCCCTTGAAGCCTGGAGAAAGAAGAAGCGGAGGGACATCTCTAGTAGTCAATTTCTGACCAACAGTAAGATCACAACACGTGTCCGTCCTCATCAGAGCCTTTTGAAAATGAATGACAAGATAAGCCGACCGAACACCTCTCTTCATAGCACCATCCAACTGCCCGAGGACACTCTTCTTGAGAACATCGCCACCCCGAGACCAATTGTTCCGTCCTGAGCAAGGTGACTGTTGTAACCAACTCCATTGATATCCACTTACATTTATGGAGTCCATTATGCCGCCAGCTCATCCATATTTTAAACGTTGCAACGACGTTTACTCTAATACAGACTGTTACAAAAGATAGTAGAAATCGCTCGTCTTCAAGGATAAAATTCAAGCCGTAACAAAAGAATCGCAACGTATATATCATACAGTTATTGAAATTCGCATAACTCACACTGTCAATGAAGCCTCCCTAGGTATACACTTAAAGAAGAGAAAAGAGGAGAAAAAGAGACAGACAACCGGAAATCCTTAAAAGCTACGACTTTCCTTCCACTACAGAGAAGAGACCTCCTAAAAATCATTATTCCATTGTATTCAGAGATTAGATCAGAGTTCTAACTCTACTGAGTTCATTGTAACCTCCTAAAATAGTGAATTCTCTTCCCCTACCCGTGTTTTTTCTCAAATTGGGTTTTCACGTAAAAATTTGTGTCTTGGTGTTGTCTTTATTACTCTCTCATACTCCTTGTTACAAATTGAAGTGAAGATAATTTCCCTCTAAGAATTTTTCCCTACAGTATACATTTCAAATAATTAAATTTAAAAAAGAATCCTTAATTAATATGTAAACAAAAATATTAATATAATAATAAAAAATATTAATCTAATAATAAAAAATATTAATCTAATAATAAAAAATTTAATCTATTAAAAAATTAATCTAATAATAAAAAGATTATTCTATAAAAAAGATTAATTTAATAATAAAAACTTTAATTTAATAGAAAAGATTAATGTAATAAAAATTAATCTAATAAAAAATAATAATCTAATAATAAAAAATAATAATCTAATTAAAACATTAATCTAATATAAAGATTAATCTAATAATTAAATTTTTAATCTAATAATTAAAAAAAGTAATCTTTAATTAAAAAACATTGCAAATAAGTCTACAAGTGGACAGAAAATTATAAATGAGTCTACAAGTGCAAATGAGCCTGCAAGTGGACACAAAATTAACTACTTAATCTGCAAGTAGGCTTTGCAATTCAATTTCAAACAAATAGATTTTAGTACAAGTGGGCTTTGCACTTGCAGCAAAACAAACAAGCCCTTAGTTCTTTATTGTCGTGGAACTAATTCCACACTTATGGTTGGAAGCAAGCATGTTGTTTATACACAATATACAGCACAAGATAAAATGTCAAGAGAAGAATTCAACAAATTCCAAATAATTGAGGCAGCGCGGCATATTTAAAGAAGAAAACATGTCTAAAGATGATAATATTTACTTCACGTACCAGTCAAGCATACCTGATTACATCTCTATAATTATAATGTCAAAAGGAATTGCGCATGTGCTGTCATCGTTGCATCAGGAGCATTTCAAGGATTTCAGTACTGTTGTCTGAGCCTCTCTTTTGTATCGTTTTGCACATAAAGTCCTACATATTGTAAAACTCGTTAGGAACCACGTGACTAAAACAAAAGATCGTATATGCATCCTCTAAACTTGCACAAGTACAATAAACAACTATGAAACATTGCCAATAAAAGGTGCGGACTAGGGCAGTAATGGAGGAGTTTTGTTAAAACAACCCTCCAAATTAAATGCATTTACACAACATCAAAACACTTTGTCAAGACTTTTCACATGTCCCTTCAAATAATTCATTTTTTTTCATCCAGCGAAACCTACAGAACATGCTTATGTATCCATCCAAATATATATATTTTTGCACGTGGAATTTGGTAAACTGAACATTTCAATCCATAACTATATATAAACATTTTCTGTGAGTGCATATCATGTGCCAAAAGATCTAGTCATTATCTAATAATCCGTTAAATAGGAGATCATGCAATTAAACAGGCACAAAAGTCACAGGCAACTCCAGAAGGTGACATCCCCAAGATCAACATACATCCCATCAAAATCACCAATGTTTAAAAAAGCGATAGGCGGCGCTAGGTGTGAGAGCTGGGGACTGTTCCTAGGGACCTAGGAGGGGACCAGCCATTTTCTATTTTTTTTAGTTTTTAAAATTTATTTAGGTATTTTACATATTCAAAAACATTAAAAATCATAAAAAAGTAAAAAAAAATTCCATACCCTACATTCATATAAACTCACAACAATTTTTATTTGAAATTAAATTAGTTTCATTCCAAATTTATTAAGCTCTATCAAGTATCATGCCAATGTAGAGTCGAAGGAGTTTCTGGTCATCGAGTGCGAGGGGTAGACTGGGTCGAAAATCAGTTCAGGGGTGAATATTAGAGCATCTGTCACTCTAATCGAGTCATATTTCAAGCGAAGCGGGCTCAACCCCCTTAACTAAAATAATAAAATTTAGAAAGCGGTCTACTCAAGCGAGAAGCGGGCCACTGAAGCGGACTCAATTCTGCATAGTCAAGCTTGGACTCTAGCAGTGCCTAGAGAGGCCGCCTAGGCTCAAAGCGTAGCGGCTAAGAGGCCACCTTAGCCTAGGCGGGCCTAGGCGAGAGCCTAGGCTGATTTTTAAAACCCTGAAAATCACCCAAAACCAATATGAACAAAAGGGATTTCGCACATGGTAAAGATGATTAAAAGTAAATTATAACTCAATCAAATTGTTGAATCCGAACCAATCATATTTTGTTCCGTATGAACAACAGAAAACTTAATAGAATACTCTTAAGCTTGCTCCTAAGCGTGCATTCTCATGACACAGTCCAACACTTTGAGCACAACCAATATCACTTCTTGCCCGCTCTACTGTCAACTAGGCCGGACATACCAACTCACAACCGTGTCCACATGTAATTGGCCAGAAGAATTACTCATGCACATTGGATTCTTCAGAAAGCAGGTTAGTCACATTCCTAGAAAGTTTAAAGACATGTCTGCTCACTCAGGCTGCAGACGACACAAGACCCAAATCACATGCAACATGCCTGACTGTCCACAACTTGTGTTCACAAGTAACAGTATCTAAGTTCTAAAAAATGCATGTTACAGAAGATATTACTCACATAAAAGCAGGGACCCAAAGCACAACAATTTGAACAAGTGGTCTCCTTTGATAGAAGCAGAGCTACATGGTCATGTCTTGCGGTTGTCCAGAAATCAGCTCAACCTGCTTTCTCATAATGAGGAAAAAGGAAATGGCAAAAAATTAAAACTCTAAGTAGAATATCTGTGATTTGACACTGAAATCAGGGTGTGTAATGCTGGATCATGAAAGGGCATCCATAACCAGACTCTAGCTGTGAATCCTAAAGAAAAATGCATTCAACAACTTAGTTTTTACTAAAGGGAAAAAGAAGCAGATAGGACAAATAAGCCATGACAAGCGATGAACATATTGGAATTAACTCTTCTCAGGTCCTAATGTGATTGCCAAATGCCTATGGTGACAAACATCACTAGTAGTAAAGATTGAGGTTGTATAACTACAGTGGCATGCAAACAAAAGGCGATAGCATAACCTGGAGGGGAATACAAATAAGTTGACCCAGTTAATGATAACTCATCAATATGTTATTGTTATGGGCAACGAAATTCTTGGTACTTGATTGAAAGAGGAGCTGTTAGCAAAGTTCACAGGGCTGAAACACCCAGGAAGAAGAGGATAACTGTATTATGTTCTGATCCTCATAGACAAGAATGAAGAAGTAGATTTCCAACAGAAACCCCAAAAATTAGGGATAAGTCTTTATAAGCATTGGTCGATAACTTAATATATATGGTGACGCTACTCTGCATGCCATGCTAATAATAATTATAATTCGTAGTACACTTGTAACCATAGTCCTTGTACATTTGATGTGCGCCTTCTCTTAAGATAGTCGGCGGATACGTTATCCCGCTTATATACAATTTAAGATGCCTTAATGACAAACTCAGAAGCAAAAGTTATGGTACAGTCACATCCACCACATGTAAGATGTCCTCATCAAATCACTCATTTAATATGAAAGAATCCCATAAGCGTGAATGCAGAGCGATATGCGTGGTAAATAATGCAAACATGCGGAGACTGATTATAAGGTGATTTCTGAATCGGAACCAAGAAAAGTTGCAAGTCTGCAGAAAGCAATAATGTACACATGCTTGACAGAAAGGATGCATAAAATCACATTATGTCGCAGGTGTAAGATTGCCAATAACCATTTCCCTCACTCAAAATCAATTAACCATTAAGTGCTTCTCAATTTCGCAGCACATACGTGATTTTTGGAAACAAAATCACATGCATACTGAATTCCTCGTTGAGAAATTCAAACTCTAAAGAGTTGAGATGCAGCTGTCAGCTGAATCAGCTCATGCCAAAAGCAGAAACCAGACACCAATCAGATGTATTCTGCCTGACTATCCACAAGGGCATCTCATTCTACCAAAGATATTCCCTGCATTTTATATTAAAGCTATTACTCACACTCAAAAGAAAATTTCCAAGGAATTCTCATCTCTACATGACCCCATCAATGTTATTATTGGAGAGATATCCCTTTTACAGTTTTACTAAATCCAATGTGTATATTAGTGTGTAAGGGTATTCCTGTACTTTATTTACCTCATCTATATAAATAAAAGACTGAACCTAAGTTAGGGTTTGACACGCTATTCCCCAACCTAACATGGTGTCAAAATAAATCAGGTTCAACTCAAACCAGGGGCGCGTTTTTAAAAAAAAGGCGGATTTAAAAAAAGAAAGTACCTCAATGTACAAGTTTAGGCTTCGGCCCATAAAAAGATGCTCCACGTGTGGGGGGTGCTAGAATATATAAATATTAAATATTACCCTCAATTTTCATCGTAACTTGAGGTTTTGGTGTAGTGGTAGGAACTTTAATGTGGTATCTGTGGTGGATAAACACTGACTTACCGTGGAGTGAACCCACCACAAGCAATTTGGACGCTTTCCGGATGGTACCTATCAGAGCACACTCAGAAAAAGACATCTTTCATGTTAGAACCATCGGTGTGGTGCAGTCTAAGATTCTCGGACGTGAGAATCAGTTGGTGAAATGGAAAAGAAAAAACCGGCAGAGAACAACTGTCAGGGTAATGGATGGAGGTGCGCGCAGAGGACAATTACAGGTGGGGTAGAAAGAACCAATAGAGGATAACTGTCAGTGTGGTGAAAGAAAGGACCGCGCAGTGGACAACTACGGACGTGCTGGTGCACTAATAGAAGAGAACTGCCTGGTGTGATGGTGCGGTGTGTGCTCTGAGGATTAAAAATCTTCTCCCTCTCCTAGGAGAGGAAGGATAATATATATACTTTGAAAATCACCTAGAGGGGGGTTGAATAGGTGATGAAGCTAATCAAAGGGCAATTTAAAAAATTATGAAGCAAGTGAATGCAAATGCAATGCAACAATCTCCCAAACAAGACTAAGAGCCGTATGCCCCTTGCGGGGTTCTGAACTCCTTCCTCCGGCTTCCTCGTAAAATGAGTTAGAGGTGCGCAATGCAACCTTGTTGTATGGGATTTTGATTGACAAGATGAAGTATGATGAAAATGGCAATAGTAATCAAAAACACAAAGTAATAGTAAGGGAAAGTAAACCAATCGCAAACACAAAGATATGTTATCGAGGTTCGAGCACCCAGCTCTACTCCCCGCCTTCCCCAGAAGGATTCTAGCTACTTCCACTATCACAAAGATCAATTACAATGGAGTACCCAACTCCTACAATTTCAGCACAATTGAATTCCTTAGTATCAAAAGATCACAAACTCTCTTTCAAATATCTCTTCCCTTACAAAGGTCCTTAGAGAATATTGAGAAGGAATGAAGCTCTTGTGTAAGTGAAGAAAAATGAAATCAAATCAGAGAGTATTATCAAGAAAACACTTCTGAAATGAGTGAGAAATATCAGCACAAAAACCAAGAAAAATAGCTCTTTTGAATATCACAAACTTTGAATTTTTCTCTTGAATAATTGTTGTAAAGAAACTCTCCCCAAACACCCCTATTTATAGGAGAGGGCTAGGGTTTAGGGTTAGGAATTAATTACTGAAGATTAGGAAGTAATTAGTTCCAAATATACCCTCCAACGGATTTTTAATTTCAAAAAATCAAGTTTAAAACAGCTATTAAAAAATCTGCCCGTTACTGTTCAACGGACACATCGGTAGACTGGCCCGGTCGACCGGTAGTTCAAAAATCAGACCGTTATGAACTATCGGTCGACCGATCCGGTCGACTGCTCCTGACTGAGACTTAAAATAAAATTCCGGTCGACCGATCCGGTCGACTGGAAAGATACAGAGAGCAGAACAAGGCTATCGGTCGACCGATCCGGTCGACTGATGCCTGACTGAGACTCAAAACATATCCCGGTCGACTGTCGGTAGACTGTCGGTCGACCGACATATATGCACACGGATACGTGCACTCTGCCAGGACTTCGGTCGACTGGTCCGGTCGACCGGACCAGCCTGACACAGACACGGTCGACTGTCGGTAGACTGCCGGTCGACCGGGCCAGGTCAGAAAACGAAAATAAACAGGATTTTGAAGAGAATAAATTTTTATCAAAACTATTTTGAACACAAATTCAGTATATAACATAATAAAGAATTTGTAGAAGAAAGATTTAGTATTAAAATATTTTTGTATATTTTATAGGAAATAAACTTAGAAAAGACATACGCGTGAAAACGTGTGTGTTTGAGCTTCAAACCTACTCTCTATTCTTTAACATGCTATAAAGCTAGAAAATAAAACCTAAGGACCTCTGAAGCAATCTTTGAGCTATCCAATGCCTTGCTAGTGCCTTCTCTTCTATGATCCTTCCTTGATGTGCAATTTGCCTTCAATGCTTGTTGGAACTTAGAAGTTTTTGCAAAAGCGAAGCGAATGAACTCTAAACATGGTACAAACCTGAAACTCATCTTAGACAAAGATTAGTACCAAATAGCACTTATTTGGTTTGTTATCATCAAAACACAAAACAATGGAGAGTGTAACCTCTTGGGCCACAATCTCCCCCTTTTTGATGATGACAAAACAAATAGGCTATTAACAAAAATATAGGGAGGAGAAAACTCCCCCTTAAATTATGCTATATTTAAAACATATAAAATGCTCTAGATACCAAAAATTGAAATGATAAATAGAAGTGATACACCAATTATTGAAGTCAATTTAAAACAACAATACAATACAAATAAAACTCAAAAACTTGCACTTGATATCAAAAACACCAAAAATCTATCAAAAACACCAAAAATCAAAAATTGCTCCTTGATACCAATTTTAAACAAAAATACCAACTAAAATACAAAAACCAAAAACTCATAAAACCAAAACATCATATAAATTCATATGGAACCAAGACCAAATGAACTTATTTTTGTCCATGTAAACTTATTCTCCCCTTTTTGTCATACATCAAAAAAGGGTTAGAAAAACATGTTTAATCAATAATACACATATTTAACTCTCCACAAATAAACGAAAATCTAGCAAAATCAAGTGGTTTTGTGAAATATCGGCTAGTTGAAAATCGGTGGAAACATAATCAATATCTATATCACCTTTCTCAAAATGATCTCTAAGAAAGTGATATCTAATCTCAATGTGCTTGGTCTTACTATGTTGATTTGCATTTTTGGTTAGATGAATAGTACTAGTATTATCACAAAATATTTTAATATTTTTATAATGCAAATCATAATCAAGGAGAGTATGTTTCATCCAAAGGACTTGTGCACAACAAGCCCCCGCGGCAACATACTCCGCCTCGGCGGTTGATAGAGCTACGAAATTTTGCTTCCTAGAGGACCATGAAACAAGACAATTACCGAGAAATTGACATGTCCCACTAGTACTCTTTCTATCTACTCTACAACCCGCATAGTCGGCGTCCGAATAACTAATCATAGAAAATCTATAGTTTTCGGATACCAAAGACCTAAACCAATCGTTCCCTTAACATATCGAATAATGCGTTTTACGGCAATTAAATGAGATTCCTTGGGACACGATTGAAATCTAGCACAAAGACACACACTAAACATGATATCCGGCCTACTTGCCGTTAAATATAAAAGACTACCTATCATGCTTCTAAACATTTAATATCAACATTTTTACCTTGTTCGTCCTTATCAAGCTTGGTTGTTGTAGCCATGGGAGTGTTGCAAGCTTTAGCGTCTTCAAGTCCAAACCTCTTCACGAGTTCCTTAGCGTATTTGGCTTGAGAGATGAAGTTCCCATCATGCAATTGCTTGACTTGGAGTCCAAGAAAAAAGTTGAGCTCACCCATGGAGGACATTTCGAATTCTTGTTGCATTACCTTTTCAAAATCCTTGCATAAAACTTCATTAGTAGAACCGAAAATAATATCATCAACATAAATTTGGACAATTAAAATATCATTATCAACATGCTTAGTGAAGAGAGTGGTGTCTACTTTGCCTTTAATAAAGTTATTTGAAATTAGAAAACTTGAAAGCCTTTCATACCAAGCTCTTGAAGCTTGTTTTAAACCATACAAAGCCTTATCAAGTTTGAAAACAAAATCGGGATGAATATGATCGATAAAACCGGGAGGTTGAGAAACATAAACTTCTTCATTAAGAAAACCATTTAAAATGCACTCTTTACATCCATTTGAAAAAGTTTGAAATTTTTAAAAGATGCATAAGCTAGTGTTATCCGTATGGCTTCAAGCCGTGCTACGGGTGCAAAGGATTCCTCAAAGTCGATTCCCTCAACTTGAGTGTAACCTTGGGCCACTAACCTAGCTTTATTCCTAATGACATTTCCGGACTCATCCATCTTGTTTCTAAAGATCCACTTAGTACCAATTATTGGTCTATCGTGGGGCTTAGGAACAAGGTGCCAAACTTGGTTGCGCTCAAATTTGATTGAGTTCCTCTTGCATGGCAAGCACCAATATGGGTCCGTCTCGGCTTCGAGAATGCCTTTGGGTTCAAAATGAGAAATGAAAGCAAAGTTACCACATAGGTCATGGAGTTTGGAGCGCGTTGTGACTCCTCTTGAAGCGTCACCGATGATGAGCTCCTTAGGATGATTTGTAGCATATCTCCAAGCTTTGGGAAGCGGTTGAGTGCTTTCCTCATTATCCTTTTGAACTTCACCTAAAGGTTCTTGCTTATCTTCTTGAGCGGGTGAGTCTTTCAAGGATAGTTTCTCCATGCTTTCACCTAATGGTTCAATCTCTACAACATTCTCAACAAACACATAAGACTCCTCAAACTTAACATGCATAGTTTCTTCATAGTAAGTGAAGATCTAATGAAAACTCTATATGCTTTGCTAGTAGAGGAATATCCAACAAAGATAGCCTCATAAGCTTTAGCATCAAATTTACCCAAATTCTCTTTTGTATTTAAAAACAAAACACTTGCATCCAAAAACTTTGAAATATGAAACATTTGGTTTTCTAAAATGATACATTTCAAAAGAAGTTTTAGAAGAATTTTTGCATAAATAAATACGGTTTGATATATAGCATGCGGTGTTTACGGCCTCGGCCCATAAATATTGAGGGAGGTCGTATTCACTTATCATTGTCCTAGCCATCTCTTGAAGTGTTCTATTTTCCTTTCTACAACTCCATTTTGTTGTGGAGTTCTAGGACAAGACATTTCATGCTTAATTCCCTTTTCATCACAATAAGTCATGAAGAGTTGGTTCACAAATTCACCACCTCTATCACTCCTTATTTTCAAAATCGGAAAACCTTTTTCTTTTTCAACTCTTTTTCTAAAATCTTAAAGTGAGAAAAAGTTTGATCTTTATTTTGCAAAAAGAAAACCCAAGTAAATCGAGAGAAATCATCAACTAAAACAAATGCAAATCTACTTCCATTTAAGCTTTTAGTTTTAGTTGGTCCAAATAAATCCATGTGAATTAATTCTAGAGGTCTAGTTGACATGATATCCTTGATTGGTTTAAAGGAAGACTTGGTTTGTTTCCCAAGTTGGCACGCACCACAAATGCGGTCTTTCTCAAAACTCAAGCAAGGAATACCCTTCACCAATTCCTTTGATTAATTCTATAAAGATGTTCAAAAGAAGCATGTCCTAATCTTCTATGCCAAAGCCATGAATTTTCATCAAAAGCATTTAAACACTTAGTAGAATACTCTACATTAAGCATGTCAATTATATAAACATTATCATCACGAAAACGGTTAAAATACAATCATTCGATTTAATATCAAAAATCTTACAAGAAGTGTCATCAAAAACAACTTTAAGACCACGATCACAAAATTGACTAATACTAAGCAATTATGTTTCAAACCATCAACTAAAACAACATTCTCAATAATAGGAGATGAACCAATTTGAATATTACCAATACCAATGATTTTGCCTTTGGAATCATCCCCGAAGGTGACGGAGCCACCTTCCATGTACCTTGATAGGGTTGTGAAGTTGTTGATATCCCATGTCATGTGTCTTGAACAACCACTATCAAGGTACCACCGCTCCCTACGTCTTGGAGCCTTGGTGTGTACCTACATCAAACAAATTAGGGCTTGATTTTGGTACCCACATTTTCTTGGTCCATGAGGGTTAGAACCATTAACCCAACAAGATTATTTGAGCTATGCAATTTATCATAACAAAATTTAGCTAAATGTCCATTTTTGTCACAATATGTACATCTATAAACTCTACCATATTTAAATACATAATGAGTGTGTGATTTGTGAGCATTGGCATTGTGAGTATGAAAAGATTTAGCATGAGAAGTATTATTTGAAGTGTGAGCATGTGGAATCTTAGCATGAGAAACTTTATCATGAGAAGTATTCTTTTTAGAAAATTTTTCTTCAAGCTTCTTAGTATTAAAAGCACAATCTTTTAAAACTTTTTCAAAATCACTCATTTTAGATTTAAGAGAAGAAATTTCTTTATTATCAACAATAGGGGTTTTACCCTTGCAAGAAATCTTATAAGCATCAAAATCATTTTGAATAACAACAAGATTGGAAGAAAGATCATCTTTTTCTTTGTAACCAAAGCAAGTTGGTTTTTGAGAAAAGCAACTTCTTTTTGCAATTTAAAGCATTCCATTTTCTTGTTATCATAAGTTTCGGAAGTTCTACAAAAGCATGAACTAGAACTTCCTTACTCAAATCATCATCATTATCATCTATAGATTCAAGAGTTTGAGGGTTTACCTTGGGTGTGTTTGCCATGAAACACATGTTTGCGGTATCCACTTGTTCTTCTTCGGACTCGCTTTCCGAATCCCATGTGGCCTTGTAAGCTTTCTTTTCATCTTGTTTCTTTGGCTTGAAGGAGGAAGTCATTCTTTTCTTGAACTCCGGACAATCGGCCATGATGTGTCCGGGCTTGCGGCAATTGTAGCAAATGATCCTCTTCTCCTCTTTGCCTTCAAACTTTCTCCGAAAATTTTGCTTGTTCTTCCGGTACATCTCTTGATGTTGCGCACTAGGAGGGAGAGCTCCTCATCTTCTTCTTCATCTTCTTCATCATCTTCAATGGTGGATGAAGACTTGAAAGCTATGGACTTTTTCTTTGTTGGAGCCGCCTCTTCTCTTGCCTTCTTCTCCATCTCATGGGTTTTTAGGTTCCCAATGAGATTTATGATGTCCATCTCGTCCTTGTCATTCAACTCCTTTAAGGTGGTGGCCTTGATCTCCCAAGATGGAGGAAGAGCCCGTATCACCTTGCGCACCTTTTGATCATTGGAGATGACGTCACCTAATGAAGAAAGACCATTAGTGATTTTGTGAAACGAGTAATCATGCAATCAATGGTTTCATCATCAAGCATCTTAAATGATTCATATTGAGACCTCAAGAGATCTATTTTAGCTCTCTGACTTGTGAAGTCCCTTCATGCGTGACCAATAAGTGTTGCCAAATCTCATAGGCGGATTGGCAATGAATTACCCGTGTAAGGTCATCCTCATTCAAGGCGGTTAAAAGGGAGTTTTGGGCTTTGGAGTTAGCCTCATATTCTTTAAGGTCTAGGTCGGTCCAAGTGCTCTCATCCTCATCGGGTACTTCATAGGGTTTGGTAAGAGACTTAGCCACTAAGCTACCTAGTGATTGCAAAAAGATAGTCATCCTAACCTTCCAAATAGGGAAATTTAGGCCATCAAATTTAGGTGGGGATTTAATGTTGTCGGCCATGTTTACTAGTGTATGTATGGATGAATGAAAGTGTTGATTAGCAATATTTTAGGATCTCTCTAAGGATGTTAAGCCACACCTAGAGTCCAAGCTCTGATACCAATTGAAAATCACCTAGAGGGGGGGTGAATAGGTGATGAAGCTAATCAAAGGGCAATTTAAAAAATTATGAAGCAAGTGAATGCAAATGCAATGCAACAATCTCCCAAAACAAGACTAAGAGCCGTATGCCCCTTGCGGGGTTCTGAACTCCTTCCTCCGGCTTCCTCGTAAAATGAGTTAGAGGTGCGCAATGCAACCTTGTTGTATGGGATTTTGATTGACAAGATGAAGTATGATGAAAATGGCAATAGTAATCAAAAACACAAAGTAATAGCAAGGGAAAGTAAACCAATCGCAAACACAAAGATATGTTATCGAGTTCGAGCACCCAGCTCTACTCCCCGCCTTCCCCAGAAGGATTCTAGCTACTTCCACTATCACAAAGATCAATTACAATGGAGTACCCAACTCCTACAATTTCAGCACAATTGAATTCCTTAGTAATCAAAAGATCACAAACTCTCTCTTTCAAATATCTCTTCCCTTACAAAGGTCCTTAGAGAATATTGAGAAGGAATGAAGCTCTTGTGTAAGTGAAGAAAATGAAATCAAATCAGAGAGTATTATCAAGAAAACACTTCTGAAATGAGTGAGAAATATCAGCAACAAAACACCAAGAAAAATAGCTCCTTTGAATATCACAAACTTTGAATTTTTCTCTTGAATAATTGTTGTAAAGAAACTCTCCCCAAACACCCCTATTTATAGGAGAGGCTAGGGTTTAGGGTTAGGAATTAATTACTGAAGATTAGGAAGTAATTAGTTCCAAATATACCCTCCAACGGATTTTTAATTTCAAAAAATCAAGTTTAAAACAGCTATTAAAAAATCTGCCCGTTACTGTTCAACGGACACATCGGTCGACTGGCCCGGTCGACCGGTAGTTCAAAATCAGACCGTTATGAACTATCGGTCGACCGATCCGGTCGACTGCTCCTGACTGAGACTTAAAATAAAA